>SZWC01005522.1:48332-65239 GCA_023375785.1 Penium margaritaceum
GCAGCTGCAGGCGATGGCCCTCCTCATGGCCCTTCCTGACAGTTGGAGCCCTCTCATTACAGTCTTGGGAGGATGGGCAGAGGACAAGCTCACCTATGGCGCGGTCGCAGAGTACATCCGCAACGAGGCGCCGCGACGGAGCTGCGGGGAGTCCTTGTCGTCCTCATCGGCCCTCGTCACCAAAACGCGTGGTGGCGGAAGCGGGGCCAAGGGAGGTGGCGGATAGGGCGGCGGCAAGAAGGGCGTTAAGAAGAGTGCGTGCCGTAACTGCGGCAAGGAGGGCCATTGGGCCCGTGAGTGCACCGAGGAGGCAAAGGCCGGCGGCAAGGACGCCAAAGGCAAGAAGGCGCTTCTCAACGTCACTGAAAACCACTACCTCAAGAAGGCCAACCGGCGATGCCTTGACTCCGGAGCGGAGGAGCATACCCAGGTCGAGAAGGTCGGGTTCATCAACTACACCAAGTCGAGTAAATCCATGGTGGTCGCGAACGACAAGGTCGAGCCGGCAGCTGGCCAAGGCGATGTGGACGTGGAGGTGGTGGTTGATGGAAAGCGGGTGCAGCGCATCATCAAGGACGTGCAGCACATACCCGGTTTGGCTGCCATTCTAAGTGTTAGCTGCCTGACTAACAAGGGGTACGAGGTGCTCTTCAGGAGAAGAGGGGCAGTCTTGCGGAAGGACAGTGGCGGCGAGCCCGTGCTGGAGGCTAAGCACGAGGGAGGCCTCTACATCGTGGAGACCAAGGTGATCCCCGCGGCGACAGATTCAGCAGACTTGTAGGAACGCACCATCAACCTGGCCAACGGAGGGGGAGCTGATCTGGAGCTCTGGCACCGACGACTGGGGCATTCCTCACTCGCAGTCATGAAGGAGATGGCGAAGCGCGAACTGGTACGCGGCCTCGTCATCGACGGCGCGGAAGAGGCGACAGATGCAGCAGTGCACAAAAAGTGCGAGCCTTGCATCTTGGGCAAGGCGCGGCGCAAACCGTTCAACGAGAACGTGAATCGCGCCTCGGACCTGCTAGAGGTCGTGCACAGCGACGTGTGCGGACCATTCAAGACGGCGTCAAAGAGCAGCGCGCGTTACTTCGTCACCTTCATTGATGACTACAGCAGAAAACTCTCCGTGTACTTCATGAAGCGGAAAGGCGAGGTCCTGGACCGGCTGAAGGAGTATGTCGCCGCGGTGGAGAGGCAGACTGATCGGAAGGTCAGAGCGCTACGCAGCGATAACGGCGGAGAGTACGTGGGCTGTAGCGGGTGGATGAAGCAGCAGGGCATAAAATGGCAACAAACTACGCCGTATTTGCCTCAGTCAAATGGCGTGGCGGAGCGGGCGAACCAGACGCTGCTGAACATGGTACGGACCATGTTGGTGGATGCGGAATTGCCGCGAAGCTTCTGGGCGGAAGCTGTGCGTACGGCAAGCTACACCATCAACCTCACTCCTACAGCGGTGCTGAAGGGGAGGAGCGGCTAGAAGACGCCGCAGGAGGTTTGGAGCGGGCGCAAGCCAAGTGTGGCACACCTGAAAGTGTTCGGGTGCAAGGCGCATGCGGTGGTGCAGGCTGCGCAGAGGCGTGACAGCAAGCTAGAGCCGCGGGCAAATTCGTATCTCTTCCTTGGCTATGAGAGCGCGCATAAGGCATACCGGCTCTATGACATGCGCAAGGAGGAGGTACTCCGCAGCCGAGACGTCAAGTTTGACGAGCAGCAGAGTTACATCAGTAGCAACGACGTGGGTGTGGTGGACTCTCCAAAGACGGGAGAGTGGTTCCAGCTCCTTGACTACGAGAAGGAGCCGGCGGACGCCGAAATTGAGGATGCGGCATCAGAGCGCGAAGGTGCACTAGCGGTGGCAGCCGACGCGGAGGACTCCGATGACGATCAAGCTGATGAGGAGATCCACCGGAAGGATCCGGCGGATGAGGCACCTAGGGTGCCAAGGTGCGCACTCCCGGCAGAGTGTGCATTGGGCATCGGTGGAAAATCCACCGGACGCGCCGGTCGTTTGGACAATGTTTCGCCAGAACGAGAGAGATCCTCGGGGAGCCGTCCGGTCGATGATTCACCGGAGCATGCTGAGTCGGAGGGATCGCAGCAGAGTGACGATGGGCCACCAAAACTACCACGCCGCAGCGGGAGGCAGCGAAAAGCGGGGTAGCGCTTCGACGCAAGCACCGGTCGATGGATTGGCATGACGCGGTGCATGCTGGCTACATCAACGGAGCCGACTACCGTGCAAGAGGCGCTTGCACAGCCTGAAGGGGATCAATGGGACGGAGCCATCAAATCGGAGCTGGCGTCCTTCACGGAAAATGATACGTGGGAGCTGGTTGACAGGCCGAAAGATGCTAAGGTCATCGGCTCAAAGTGGGTCTATAAGACCAAGTTCACAAAGGAGGGTGTGGTTGACAAATACAAGGCGCGGCTGGTGGCAAAGGGTTACGCACAGCGTAAGGGGGAGCACTACGATGAGACGTTTGCTCACGTCGCCAAGTTCACAAGCATACGGGCGATCCTTGCGGTGGCAACCGCGAAGGACATGGAGCTCCACCAAATGAACGTAAAGACGGCCTTCCTCAATGGCATCATAGACAAAGAGATCTACATGGAGGTTCCAGAGGGGGTGGAGGCGCCGGAGGGCAAGGTGTGTAAGCTGTAGAAGTCCTTGTACGGGCTAAAACAATCGCCCAGATGCTGGTACCAACAGATGGACAGCTTCATGGCAAAACTCGGCTTCAAGCGCTGTGAGTCGGATCACAGCGTGTACGTGCGGCGCGACAAACAGCTCCATCAGATCGTTGCACTCTACATGGACGACCTGATTGTGTGCTCAACGGATTTGCCGAGCCTACAACAACTGAAAGAGCAGCTGAGCAGCAGATTCCAGATGTCGGACATGGGGGAGCTAGAGTACCACCTCGGGGTGAGCATTACACGGAACCGGAGGGCGCGCACGCTTGAGCTGGGACAGGCCAAATACGTGGCCGAGGTGCTAAAGCGGTATGGCATGGAGGACTGTAAACCAGTTGGCAGTCCAGTCTCCACGACCTGTGAACTGAGTGCGGCAATGGCGCCGCAAACAAAAGAAGAGCAGGAGGATATGGCAGNCATGGGGGAGCTGGAGTACTACCTCGGGGTGAGCATTACGCGGAACCGGAGGGCGCGCACGCTTGAGCTGGGACAGGCCAAATACGTGGCCGAGGTGCTAAAGCGGTATGGCATGGAGGACTGTAAACCAGTTGGCAGTCCAGTCTCCACGACCTGTGAACTGAGTGCGGCAATGGCGCCGCAAACAAAAGAAGAGCGGGAGGATATGGCAGGGGTGCCCTACCAATCGGCGGTGGGCAGCCTCATGTACGCCATGGTGGCGACTCGACCAGACTTGGCCTACGCGGTGGGCCAAGTGAGCAGATACTTGGCCGATCCAGGGCCACTACACTAGCAGGCGGTCAAGCGCATCCTCCGCTACCTGCAGGCGACGCGGCATGCGCGCTTGAGGTTTGACGGCAAGGGGCGGGCGGAGCCCTTGTGTCTGGTCTACTACACAGACGCAGACTACGCTGGCGATGTGGACAAACGGAAGTCCACATCTAGCTACGTGTTCTTCCTCACTGGTGCAGCGGTCTCGTGGTGTAGCAAAAAGCAAGACTGTGTTGCCACCTCCACAGTGGAAGCAGAGTACATCGCGCAGGCCAAGGCGGTCAAGGAGGCGGTGTGGCTCCGCAGGTTGCTGGGGAGGTGGGCGTACCGCAGCAGGAGCCAACGGTGGTGCAAGAGGACAACACCGGCACAATCTCGCTGACCAACAACCCGACGCAGCACAGGAGGACGAAGCACATTGAGGTGCGTTACCATTATGCACGGGACATGGTTGAAAAGGGGCAGGTGGTGCTGCAGCATTGTAGCACGCACAACATGCTTGCGGATTACTTGACCAAAGCGCAACGCATCGACCGGCACGCATTGAGCGTGGCCGGGCTTGGGATGACCAGCTATGATGGGCTGGAGGGCGCAGCGGAAGATGAGTGAGAGCAAGCAGGAGCAACGGGCATGGCAGGTGCAAGGGGGAGAATGTTGAAGATTTGCCCCTCTGCATGCCCAAGTGCGGCGCCAGGAGGTCCCGACGAGCCGCCAGAGAGAGGAAAATCCTCGTCGACGGATCTGGCGACTTGAGGTTTGCTCGGATCCTAAACTGGAGGATTGCCCCTGAAAGTTGACGAGTTGCTGAATCCGGTGGAAGTTGTTTCACCGGAATTGGACAAGTAACGAGGGAGATATGAGCTTCCAAAGTTGGGGTGTGCACGGCAGTTCTGGGAGCCGGCCGCGGTTCGACTTCCGGTGAATAATTGACTGGAGCGAGTAACAAAATGACATCTGGGGATTTTGCTCCGGAAGGACTGCCGAGGCGTCCGGTGGATGATCCGCCGGATTTCAGGAGTGCAGTTTGTTACTGAGGGACTTAGCCAAAATCCTGGCTCGGAGTCCGAAACTCAGTAGTGCAGTTTGTTACTCGGGGTTACAATCACACCCAAGGGATATGACATAATCTTCATGGTCATCGACAGGTTTTTTAAAATGTCCCAATTCATTCCGACAACGACCACCGTCACCGTCGAGGGAACAACACTGATGTTTCTAAACAACATCATAAAGCTACACGACGTACTGGAAACCATCACGAGTGACAGAGATGGTCGATTCACTAGCCATTTTTGGTGCAAACTGATGAGTCCTGATGGCAACAGAACTCAACTTTCAAGGGCATTTCATTCTCAAGCAGATCCTCAAACCGAGCAGACCAATCATATCCCAAAAGAAAATACAGGATGGATTGGGCATAATAACTCCCGACTATCAAAATCGCACAGAATTAGGCAGTTTCCACCGCAATAGATGAAAATCCGCTTGAACTGGTGTATTGCAAACTTCCCGCCACACCAGCCAGACTACAAAAAAACCAGCAACATTCTCGGGACCGACGTTCAACGCCGAGACTTCTCCACCGTCTAAGAGGGAACACGGTAGACACTCACAAAGACACAAGCAGCAATGAAGCAAGCAGCTGACCGACATTACAGCGACGACGTGTTCACCGCTGGAAACAAGCTCTTTAGCTTGAAAAACATAAAACTCTGTGGAGCCGACTGTTCGGAGCACAAACCTCAATGGTTGGGACCATTTAAGATTGAATGCATGCAAACCCCTGTGGTTTCACGACTCAAACTCCCCGACAATATGCAAGTTGATCCGGTGTTCTATGTTATCAAACTTAAGCACTACCCAGACCCCGGAGAAAACTTCCCCGGCAGGGATGTCCTGCCCCCGCCTCCCTTTCAAGTGGACGAGGACATAGAGTATGCCATCGAGGACATCCTTTGCCATCAACAACGAGGAAAAACAACAAAATGTCTCGTCAAGTAGCACGGCTATGACGCAGCGCACATCAGCTGGGAACCCTACGACAACCTCCGAGACGTCATTCACCTAATCAACGGTTTTAACTGCCGTCGCCAGGCCACACCTGTATGCACGCTGGGAAGTTACGGCTAAAATGGGGGGAAGCATTACCAACCAAACACACACAAGTCGCTAATCTTTCCAAGTCGGCATTTTTTTTTCTACACAAAGAGCCCATCGCATATTGAGACCACGATGTTGACTCCGATGGTCGAGGGTAAACCGGCCAACTGCCCCCGCCCTTAGTGAATGTTTTTGAACTTTTTGATGACTTTGACCACTCTCCCGAATCTACGACAGAAGTATCACAACCTTTTGGTTGACTTCTTGACGCACAAAGATGAATATGGATTTATGAAGATGCATCTTGCATCTTCACCGTCGAATCCGATGACTCACGACGCGACTCCACATGCGTCGTCCGACAATCAACCCAGCGACCTTGACTATGCCCCATTCGTAACTTGACACCTGTATACATATACATGTGCGACCATTTCCACACTTGTCATCAAAGTACACACACCGTTAGTTATGAATTGCTCAAGTGTCCCAATTATTAAATCGTGTTCTTCCTCGCAACTTCTACCTATTCACCATCTATGCTCCGTTCGGCATAACACCAACCCCCTCGCAGATTGGGTAAAATGGTTGCTATGCCATACACCATTCATTTTGAAAACAAGATGCATTCCACTCACCTTTGAACAATCGTTTTTTCTCATTCCCTCCTCAATGAATGAATCATATCTGCCACTCGATCATGCCACATGGAGCGGAACGTAGGTAGTTCACAAGGATGGGGTGCAGAGCACATGACGATTCAAGGAATTGGGGAAAAAAGTTGTTTCTTACTAAGCATTAAGTGCACCTTGATGTCAATCATCAAACAATTCAAGAGCATACATTCAATGAAAAGAATCGCAATGAGGCATATGTTGGATCTTGTGCACTCAAGCCGAGCAATGCATGCACTTTTGCACCATGAGTAGTTGCTTCAAAAACATCCGCCAAGAAGTCAGGGGATTTTGAGAACATTGAAGTAAGGTTTCATGAATGTCTAGAGTCATCAACAACTTGACCGAATAGTATCCAAACATCAACATAGTTCTAAATCCTTCTTTCACCCATTCTTGAAAGAAGTCAGAGTCGTCAAAAGCGTCCATGAAAGAACACTAGAGGTCAAGGCAATGGGCCAAAATGCCCTCACCCAAACAGCATAAAAATCCTTAGCTCGAAGTTCAGTGGGCCACAAACGTGACGACAGAAAATTTGCAGTTTAGCAACTCGTTTCCATCTTGAATATACCACTTCTATCTTAGTTTCAACAGCTCGGCGCATAAGCAGACGTAGACCAGCATCGAAGGAAGTTATAACTGCCAAAAGGCCTTAGCTGAACGATTTAGTAATGCATAGGTTGTTGCGTAGTGGGACAAAAATGTTATGAAAGAAATGCCCACTCACATAGCTTAGGTACTCGTGTCCATTTGGGACGTAACACTTTTTCTTATGTGCCGGACGTTCACAAGTCCTTCAACTCCGCGAGTGGATATTTTTCTTCTTACACTTCTGGCCCACCATGCATGGACCTCGGAATTCTTAAGCTGACCAAATGAGGGCATTTTTGCCACCTGTCCCGACTCTCGGTGTTCTTCTCCCAAAGTTTTAACATCTTTGACCACTCTCTAGGAAGTTTGAAAGGATTGTCACAAACCATATTGCCCTTTCAATACCATACGGTTGACTTCTCCATGGTACTAGAATTCCATAGTGCAGAATAACCCTTCTATCCAATCTACGAGGGGGCTGGTGATGTTACGTACCAGACATACACAAGTCCCTAATCTTCCCGAGTTTTTGTTTCTACCATTACACAGATAGCCCATTGCGCGTCAAAACGGTGATTTTCACTTTGACGGTCGAGGACAATTTGTCCAACTGCCCTCGTCTTCAGGCAAACCTTCTCGATCATTTCTACACTTTTCATCAAAGAGTACTTACCGCTAACTATAGAGTACCCAAGTGTCTCAATTCATCAAACGTGTTCTGCCTCACAACTTCTACTTATTTACCATCCACGCTCCATTCGGCATAACACTTGGTATCATAGCGTAGCAGTGCTACGGAGGCATCTAACTTCTCTACCCATCCAGAGGACTACCTCGCACAAGCCGTCAGAGTGTATCGCGCATGAAGAATTCCAAGACTTTGCGAGTACGTGAAGCGAGCGAGCGCATCCAATGGCCAGCAATAGGTCTTCCGCGACGACTTCGGCAATGGAGGAGCAGAACATGCCTATGCACGGGAACCCTGAAGCGGTAGCGAAAACTAGTGTGGCAGGCTATGTGGCAGTCGGATCAACCACTATGGCTCCGAAGACCAACCATGTCACGAATCCCACGTCAGTAAATTAGCTGCCCCTACCAACAGCCTCAGCAACTGCAGCAAGAACGATAGGTGGCACCGGAAGACAGGCGCGGATCAACAAGGAATTGGCAAACCGTATCTCTACGCTCAATGGGATCAATAGCCATCTCCTCCAATAGCTCAACATCACGATGGAGGCTCTTCACAATGCAAGTAATATCCAACTCGTCGCAAGAAATACCCAACTCTCGGGCAAACCCAAGATTTTCCCAGACCCTCCCAAACCGTTCGATCTGGCAAATTCCAAACGACTGACGGTTTGGATGTGGCTCACGACTATGGAGGTGTACTTTACCGCTGCTAGGATCAACACAAATAAAAAGAAGATTGACCTCGAGGCAGCAGTTTTGCGTGGCACGGAACTAAGTTGGTGGTCTAATCTAAAGGCCATCAAACGGCGGCAGGAGTCTTGCGGGGCCTCATCAATGGCCAACGGCGCCCTTCTCATATCGCCGACCATAGGCCTCTACCCTTGGAGCAGTTCAGCCTGCAATGGCAAGATGCGCTGACGCCACCAACCGACTGGAATGAGTTCTTGCGTAAAATGCTCACACGATTTGGATGACAGAATGAGAATTCCAACACTTGGTACTAACTTCAGCGTCTCGGTCAGCACTCCAACGTGGCAGAGTACATGCAAAGATTCTGTGAGATCGTCACTGGTGCGGATGTTGGCCCCGACGAGCTCTTTTTTCACTACAACAACGGCCTCAAGCGAGATATCCAGCAAGCAACCGCTATTTTTGGCATTCAAAATGACTTGCCGCAGATGATCGCAGCAACAAAAAGGATCGACAACGCCAACTACAACACTCGGATGTAGGAATCCTACAACTGGCGACCTCCTAACCATAGTTATCGTAGAAACAAAAAAAATCTGTCGGCAGACTCCTCGACTCCGATTGAAGTGGACGCCATCGACCAGAGAGATACGCGAACCTGCTACAACCGTAGAAACCTCAGCACATTGCTCGCAACTATTAGAGCAAGCAGCAGGCCAAAAAGGGAGAGAAGTATAAAAATGAGTCGGGAAATGGCACAGGACAGGAAAGAAAGGTGCAAATCTTGTCCCCATGCAGTGATCTGCGCCAAACGATCACCCATCTAAATGCCCTACATCGTAGCAGAGGGTTTCTGAGATTGCAAAGTTTGACAAGGGGTACGAGGACGACCAACCGGCGATACTACTCGAAGTTCATCCATGTGGATGCAAGAGTCGTAGAACGGTACCGGAACCATTGGATGGAGGAAACATCAGTGAGACATCATCATTTTCGGCATCCAAAACTACCTAGCATGGATGATCACAGAAGGAGAAAGATTTGACAGCACGGACTACAATGCTCCGATCCAGGAATCCAGCAGTTGCCGACCTCACAACCACAATAATTGTGGACTTGGAAAAAGTCAGTAGGGGTAGTCCTTGACTCCGATGGAAGTGGACACTGTGGACCTAAGAGATATGAGCACCTGCTACGAATCCAGAAATGTCGGGCATATCGCTTAAAACTCTTGAAGCAAGCAGCAGGCCAAAAGGGGAGGGGGAATTGCAGAAAGATGAGTCAGGAAACGACAAAGGGAAGGAGTGAAGGGCGTGACTCTTATCCGTGAGGAGAAATCTGCGCCATTGCCTATCTGAATGGTCTATGACACCGTAGAGGGCTTTTGACATCGCCAATTTCAACAAGGGCTACAAAGACGACCAACTGGAGATACTACTAAAAATGCAACCCCAAGGTTGCAAGAGTTGTTGAATGGTACCGGCACTATTGGATGGAGGTTTTAGCACTGGTGGGTGTGGAGGCACCCTCAACAATGCCTAGCTCTTGCTGATGCATGCTACCAGTGTTTGGGCAACCAATAGAAACCAATGGTGAAGAGTGTTGAGCACAAGGATCACGGGCAGGAGTGGACAGAACACGTCGCATTCAGTAAAACTGAATTAAAGCAAGTTTTTGTTAGTTAGCATAGTGATTTTATAACAGATTCTTATAGCGTGCAATCTAAGCTTTCCAACACATCCAAGCACACCCAAATTGGAGCGATAGAGCCCCTGTTATGCCCATCAAAACAACCCTTGGTGGAGCCGCCTTTGGCCACCGGCGACGCAAGCCGTCGCCGAGACGAGCCGATGACGGCTCATTGGTACACCCTTCTTGATTGACAAGTCAAAGGGCGGATCTCCCTATTCCAGGGGACCTCCCTGATTGCTTCCTATTGGGTCTTGGGGTCTATGGAGAGAGTCGGATTTTAACGTAGACCACCAGCGGTGGAGTATCCCGTCACCCCGGACGGATACCAGATTCCATTCGCTTCACCACCTGAACTTTGGGTAGGGCTAACTTTCTGCATACTCACTCAAATCGAGCGATTCAAAGCTTGATCTTGCATGGAAAAATCCAAGAAATGAAAATTTATGTTAGATCAAGTCTTTGAACACTCCTGAGTGGCCGAACCAGGGAGTAAGATCAACGGCACTCATGGCAAGGGGCACACCACATCAAGGGTGGACACAGTTTTGTAAGCAATGACATGGTTCGCAGACCTAACCAGGGGTGTTTGAAGGAAAACCTTCAACAGGAGATTAAAACACGGTGACTCCAAGAACCACTATGACTACAAGTGGGAGATCTATGAGATGTAAAGGTCTAGAGGTCATGTCCAATGAGTGACCACAAAATCATTCTCGGAGGAGACGTCCTGTACCGACACAATCCGCAGGTTGAGTAAAACAACGGTGACGTCTATGTGGAAATTGATGACACCAAGCGACAAATTCAATGCGTGGGGTGAAAGATGACAGCGGAAGCAACAGAGGTGGAAGCAATAGAGGAAGTCACAACGACCAAGTAGCGGCAACTTGTGTCGCCGATATTGCTCAACATGGCAAAGTACTATATACGACGAGGAGCTCGTGCGTGGCTCATACATTTTAAGCCAATGAAGGAAGCGCAAGTAGCAGCAGGTGGCTCATCAGCCTCATTAGGGTACCCGAAGAGTTCGCACCTTTCATTCCAGAGTTTGCGGACGTCTTCCCCAACAAACTCCCAAAATCCCTACCACCTCAACGTGACATTGACCCTCGTATCAAACTAAAACCAGGCAACCGGCCCACAATTTGAGGGACCTATCAAAGGAGCGATCATGAGCTGACCAAGTTGAAGAAGCAGCTCAACAAATTGCTCGGTCAAGGATTCATCCGCCCATCCACTTCACCATATGCCAAACCGGTCCTGTTCGTAAAGAAGAAAACTGGGGAAATGCGGATGTGTGTGAACTTTCAGGCATTGAATGACGTCACCATCAAGAACCGCTACCCTCTTCCCTGAGCTGAGGATCTTTTCAACCAACTCCAAGGGGCTCAAATTTTCACCAAATTCGACCTACGTAGCGGTTATCACCAGATCCGCATGGCAAATGCCGACATAAAACAGACGGCGTTCCGAATACACCACCGACATTTCAAGTTCACGTTCATGCCGTTTGGACATACGAATTCCCCGGCAATGTTCATGGCAGCAATGGAAAACATTATCAACCCGTACATTGACGATTCTGCTGTGGTATCTCTCAACGACATCCAGGTCTATAGTTGTACACCGGAGGAGCATGATGGACATCTCTGGAAATATCTCCAAGTTTTCAAATGAGAATATCTTTTTTCTGAAAACTCAAAGTGCAACTTCGGTTGTCGTTTGATTGAATTTTGGGTCACGTCATCAACAAAAGACGGATCACCATGGATCCGAAGAAAGTGGTAGCAGTCGCTGATTTGCCGACGTTGACCAACATCCGAGACGCTCAAGTTTTTCTCTGCTTCCACGATTAATAAGGGCGCTTCATACGGGATTACGCCCGAGGGTCAGCGCCTCTCTTTGACCTCACTCAAAAAGAAAACGAGTGGTGTTGGGAAGACAGAAAACAAGAATCGTTCACCGCTTTGCGAAACCCTCCGACCTTGGCACAAGCCCTACCATTAGCCTATCCAACGGTTGACTACGTCATGGCTACGGATGCCTCAAATCAAGCCATCAACGCGGTCCTCCTACAGGATCATGGCAACGGAGAGCAACCGGTTGCATGCATGTCACAAAAACTGTGAGGACTCAAAATCAACTACGCCGTACACGAGAAGGAGATGCTGGCGGTTGTACATGCATGCAAGACATGGGGGTGCTATCTTGAATGCCACTAATGCATTGTACGCATGGACCATCATGTGTTGAAGTTTTTGAACACGTGGACAAACCTCAGTCTACGTAAAACCTGATGTATGGAGTTCCTTAAATCCGGGTTTGGCTATGATATTGAGTGCCGGCCAGGCAAAACCAACCCAGCAGACGCGCTCAGTTGTTGACCAGGTCTGATGGCAGGAGAAGTGACGCTACAGTTGCGATGAGATCCGTATCTCAAGCACTTGTTCACACGAGGCTACAATTAGTATGGCGGATAACACAAATTGAAGTTCTGGTATGACACGCCCTAGTGGCGGCAATGATTCACTCGCCAAATGGTCGTCTCTCCGAACGATGAAGTCCGCCACATGCTGCTCAAAGAATGCCACCACGCCGGTCCATGTGGACATTTAGGAAAAGACAAGACACTGAAGAAGCTGGAAAAACACTATTGGTGGGACAAGATGCAATCTGACGTAGCCAAATTTGACAAATTCTGTGACAAGTGTCAACGACAACAATTCCGTCGGACGCGGCCACCCGGACTTCTGCAACCATTCCCCATTCCGGAGGAACCGTGGTCCGATATCTCCATGGACTTATCATGGGACTACCAGTGACACCCGAAGGATATGATGCAATCCTCGTGGTTTTCAACAGGTTTCTCATAATGTCTCTTTTTTTTTCTGACAATGACCACCGTCACCGCCAAAGGAACAGCACGGTTGTTTCTAAACTTCATTGTACAGCTACACGATGTGCCAAGTCCAATCACAAGCGATAGGGATGATCGATTTACCAGCCATTTTTGGTGCAAACTGATGACTTTCTACGGCAGTCGGATGTAGAGTTTAACGGCATTTCACCCTCAAACCGACGGCCAATCCGATCAGAGCAATCAGATGCACGAACATCTTCCCTGAAAACTGTGTGAATCTCACAAGATGGATTGGGCACGAAATCTCCCAACCGCTAAAATCGCATGTAAGCCGACAATCTCTACCACAACGGGTATAACTCCGTTCGACGTGGTATGTGGCAAAGTCCCCGTCACACCAGCTGGACTACACAGCCATAGCAACATTCCTGCGATTGATATCCTATGCCGCGACTATTCCACCATCAAGGACAGAACACAGTAGACACTCGAGAATATACAAGCAGCGATGAATTGAGCATCCGATTGACATCACAACGATGATGTGCTCGGCGCAGGCAACAAAGTTCTCCTCAATTTGGTAAACACCAAACTTCACAGAACTGACTGTTCCAATTTTAAACTTCAATGGTTGGGCCTATTTGAGATCAAGCGCGTGCAAACCCCTGTGGTTGCGTGACTCAAACTCCCTGACACTATGCAACTTCACTCAGTGTTCCATATCAACAGACTCAAGCACTACCGAGACCTCAGAAAACATCCCCGACAAGAATGTGCCTCTCCCTCCTCTTGCACAACTGGACGAGGACACACAGTATGTCATCATGGACATCCTTGGCCATCAATGACGTGGTGAAATGAGATAATACCTTGTTAAGTGGCATGGCTATGAAATTGCGCATAACAGCTGGGATAGTGGCATGGCTACAACAACCTCCAAGATGTCGATCATCTGATTGACGGATACTGCCACCGTCACCACGCCGCATCTGTACGCGCAAGGAGACGTTGTGACTAAAAGGGGGTAAGGTATTGCACACCCGACGTACACAAGTCCCTAATCTTCCCGAGTGGGCATTTGTGTCATTACACAAATAACCCACCACTCGTCCAACCCCCAATTTTCACTCTGATGGTCGAGGGAAGTTCAACCAACTGCCCTCATCTTGCGGCAAATCTTCTTGCATCTTCTGACAGCTTTGACCACTTTCAATAATCAACAACAGAAGTGTCACAAAATCTTGGTCAACTTCTCGATGCATCAAGAAATTTTGCGATTTTTAAAGATGCATTCCGTATCTTTTCCGTCAATCTTTGAAGCCCCCCAATTCCTTGGTGGAGCTTCTCGATCCAACCACTCACAATGCAACTCCACACGTGTTGCTTGACGATCGGCCCAACGACCTCGACTATATCTCATTCGTAACTCGACACTTGTATACATATTTGTTCAATAATCTCTTCACATGACACCAAAGTACACTTACCGCAAACTAAAAATTGCTCAAGTGTCCCAAATTCTCAATCTGTTCTGCCTCACAATCTCTACCTATTGACCATCTATGCTCCATTTTGCATAACAGGTGAGGCCCTACTTAGCGAACACATTGTATTGACGCTCTGCCCAGTGACTTGAAAACTATGACTGTCCTGTCCACTCGCTTTACCATGCTCGACGAGCGGCATGCGCCGCTGATCGAGGAAAGCGAGGTGGGGCATGTGGACCCCCCTCGCCATTCTTGCTCCCACGCCAAAATTGCGATTGAGCAATGAGCTATTTATATTCCGTTTTTTTTTTACCCGCAAACCCCCTAATTTGATTGAGGGTTTTGTATGTCTTATGCAGGTGGAGCCCATGCAAAAAATAATACCTTACATCAAACTATGGGGTCTACGTGTTTAAAGAAAAAAACAAACAAGGAGGTCAATGCTCGATCGCAATCGAGCAAAAACGCCCATTTTTTACGTAGAGCAAAAACGCTTGTTTTGTGTTCTTTCCGAACGTGCAAACCCCAGATTTTTTACTTGCAATTCCCTTCTTGAACCCTACCCCAAATTGCATTTGGAAGTTTAGGGTGTTGTTTTTGTGTGGGCTCTTGCTGGGCCCCGCAGTAGCGAGGCTCTAGCAGGTTTCCTTTCGACGTATGGGGAGTCTTGGACACCCCATGAAAACCACAAGAAAACCCCAAATAAAGAATGAACAAAATCCTCAAAAGAGGATTTTGTGAATGTACAACAAAACAGTTCACATCAGCATGTCGACGCTGCATCGCATGCAGCGTCGACAGGCCCAAAGCCGGACGCTTGACCTTGTCGCGGCCCTAGACGTCCGCACAAGAATCCTGTCGTCCTTCCACCATCCGTGACACCATTGGCACCAACTTCCTCCTCGGGCAGTCTACCAATGGCCGGCCCATGGGGACCCCAACCTGGCCGATGAAGCGTGTCCATCGCCTGATGGTGGCACTGGACATGACGATGATGAAGACACGCATGCAACTGTCGTGGCTGTCCTTACTACGGAGGGCCTCGCTGCATGTGAGGATGCCACAAAGCAGATTGCGGCGGCCATCATGGCCAAGCTGGAAACCAAGGATGAAGAAGACGCAGTCATGGCCAAGCAAGATGGCGCTGCATCGGAGTCCGCCCTGCCAGTTGCGCATGCCTTGTCTTCCTCCTCCTCTTCAACTGCGGGCAGCTCCAAGCAAGGGTCATAAATTGATTAGTTTGGCTTAGGCCATGTACCAATCATCCATGTGGCTGTACAGCGGCACAACGGGTCCATCCATCATGCCATCAACTTTCTGAGGTGCACCTACCGGACTCCAAGCACCCCATCCATCTACGACAAGCTGGCATACAGCGCCATCAAGGGAAGGTACAGAAAATGCCTCAAAGTGCTAAAGCCACGCTATGCGCCCGTACTGGTTGCAGGCGGGGATCAGCAAAAGGAAGAGGCTTTGCACAACACTCCGCGACTCCAGGGAAGCCGAGGCCATGAAGGATTCCTCCACGACCATCCCGCAGTGAAGGGGGAAGTGCTACGGGCCTTAGAGGCCATGCGCAAGAAGGGAGTTCCACTCAGCAGTGCAGCCATAAAAGAAAAGGTGCATGCGGTCATGCGGGAGTGTGGAGTGGATGAGCTATGCAGCAGACCGACGGCTGAGCTGTTCAGCCGTAGTTGGTGTCCCAAGTTTGTGACCCAGGAGCCTAATTGGTCATGGCCATGCGGCATCATTGGATCTCATAAGCTGCCGACCGACTGGGAGATGTGTGTGCTTGCCGTGAATCCTCGGGCCGCGTTCTACATTGGACTTCACAAGATCCCTTTGCACATGGTCATCACCACTGACCACACTGGTGTCCATCTACGCACCGAAGGGCTGTGACAAGGTCAAGGTGTGCAGCAAGGAGGACAAGCGAAAATTCACCTGCCTCATTGCATGCACCGCCGACAGTGGCGTCCTGCCGTTCCAGGTCATCTGGACCGGAAAAACAAGTACATGTCATCCGCAGGGGTGAACACCGACACTGCACTCAAGATATCGCAGTGTCACTTCACCCACACCACCAACCACTGGATGACTGTGGAGACCACTCAGCAAGGGTTCTACGCGGTGTTTGAGCCATACTTCATGAAAAATTGTGCGCAGTATGACCTTGATCACACGGCAAACAAGTTGCTCTTAGTGCGAGATGCATGGCGTCCACAGGAATCTGATTCTTTTCACGCATAGGAGAGTGAGAGGTTCCCTTTGGTGAAACTGTTGTACATCCCAACGGTATGCACATCAAAACTGCAGCCATGCAACATCAGCTTGCAGAAACCGTTCAAGGGTGAAGTCTTCAAGGGCTACGCATCATGGGTCAGGGACCAGCTGACAGACAAGGACAACGTGAACCTAGGCATGCAGCACATCAAGGATTCCACCGTTGGATGGATGATGCAGGGCTGGGGGAATCTGTGGAAGAATCTGCACATAGTGACAAATTCATGGTGCCAGGGCAGATGGAATCCATGCTTTCATCTTGGCTTTCAACGTGTCGCCTCCAAGGAACTCCTCGCTTACATGACCGAGTTGGACCAGCAGAGGTACAAGGAGGAAGATTCTGTGGAGTAGGCTGTCCATGAACTTTTCATGCCTTAAAACGAATCTCTCTCTCTCTCTCTCTCTCTCTCT
>SZWC01005522.1:65561-95292 GCA_023375785.1 Penium margaritaceum
ATACACACACACACACACACACACACACACACACACACACACACACACACACACACACACACACACACACACACACACATATATATATATATATATATGTATATATTGTCCCTCAAATTCATCTGTCACTGCATTTATTACACCACAATGTGATCCTCGTTTCTTAGTCCACATGACAAAGACTGTGCATGGGATATGTTCAGAAAACATTTTTGGATGAAACAATCAGTGAACATTGTCCAATATCTAAGACATGCATTTTGAGTCTAACAACGATCCATGACATGAATTTTGTGGCGGAATCCAACACATAAAGAGCCTGTGACAATTGAATGATGCATCAGAGACCGCTTGCACGTTCACCAGTTACACAGCCATGACAACGCTTGGTTAAGGCCACACGAAGGGCTAGAAGTTACACCCATGCACACACAGTTTTATTGTGGATTAGAAGGGTATCCATGAATAAAAATCATATTTGAAATACGTAATAAGAATGAATACTCAGCTTGAATTGTGAGAGCCTCAACACTGCGCACACCATCATTCACGTCCACCTCTCAATTTGCCTCTCTCCCTGCCTTAGCATCTCTCTCTCTCCCTCTTTGTCCCCTTTGGCCTCGTCCTCTGCATCTTCCTCCAGCCTCTCATACTCGTTAATCAGCCGCACACATTTTGCCTTGTCATCCTCTTGTGTCAACAGCCCCTGTTCCGGCACTGCTATGTACCTTAGTTAATCCTTGCTACCACTGTCTGACACATTGTCATCGAAATCGTCTTCTGCTACCTCTCCAACCTCCTCATCAGTGGAAGACCTCCATGGCTTGGCCTCAGGGTCGTAGTCATCTCGGTCAGAGTCATATGTTGCTACTTCTGTGGTCCTGCCACACATGCTGATGCGCCATGTGCGCCTCCCACCACTGCTTGTCGTGCATGAGCTGCTGCTTCCGAATGGTCAGCCCGGAGCTGTACTTTTGCCTGGTCAGGATGGGGTGTTGCAAAATTTGGGCAGTTTTTCTTCGTGTGGTCCTTGCGGCCGAACCTTGAGCAAATGAAGTTATGCTTGCATAGTGGATCTTGCTCCATCTAGGCACTCCTGGGTCTTCCACGTCCGCGGCATGGTTCTTGTTGGCCCCATACCAACGGGGCAGCTCAAAAACCCTCAGTTGTTATGGAAGACATGTGGTTTTCATCTGTCCGGCTCCCGTGCATGAGTCTGCCTGACATCCACGTGTGGCATTCAGTTTTTTCCAATCTCCATTATCACAGTACATGCGTACTCACATGGTTGTCCAAACTCACATGAGCGGCGGTAGTCACAAGTCAAGAGCCAGAGGTCCACTTGTCGTCGCACGTTCGTCGGTCCTCGCACGATGGCAGAATGTTGTCCCTCCATGACCATGTGGTAGTCCCTTGCGATTGTGGAACAGTGGAGGAGCCTTTTTATGGGAGCGGGTGCGATGGCTTCATTGTAGTTCGCAATCTGCTCATGCAGCTCTGCCATCATTCGCTGCACAAAGTAGTCTGCCTGCATAAAATAGTAGAACGGGTAGAGTTTATGGAGTGACTTCAGCTGTGTGTTGAGGGACTCTGAGTTTTTGCTTGTGATGTGAACCTCATGCAAAACCGGGCACATGTCGCTTGTCCACTTCTGTAGAGGGACATTGCCCTGCCCATCAGGTCCTGGGATGAGGTAATCAGTCACACGCCCACTTACGGCTGCAGATGGCGTGCTGAGTGATGGAACTGCTTGTGTGAGGGCCTGCGCACACTTCCGGGCCCAGTAGGCAGCCTGCTTTCTAAGATTGACCTGCATGTTTTTTTTACAGATGACACACACAATATGTGTGTATTGCGCCAGGCGGATGGCGCTCCAGTGCCTTTGCCAATCCAGGCTCCTAGTTGGAGATGACGACTGTACCTGCGGCGGACGCAGTGGGGTATGTAATGCTTAACTACAGACAAAACCAAGTCCATGAATCCTTGTTTGAACCGGGAAATGGTGTCCACGCCATGGGACATGCATGATCATTGGCATAAAGAAACCACGCGATCAACATCATATGCTTGTATCCATTTTTCAGGGAAGTACCATCCATCGTCATGATTCTGCAGCAGAAGTCCCATCCAGGACACGTGACAACAAAGGCCACGAATGCCCACTTGAACTTCTTGCTGTTGTCCATCTCAGCCACCACATACATCGTTGGGTCAACACATTTCAACTGCAGGAAGATAGACAGGTCACAATAAATGAGGTTACAACCCCGTAAGCATCTTTGTTATCATGCACAGAAAGATGTGATGGTGGTATCTCACCTCTTCACCAAGCAAAAAAACATTACGCCAGGACATGGCCTTGGTGCCCTTGGGTTACGCCTGGGCCAGTGAACGGGCCTGTGGAACGTGCAGTGGGCCGCCTGCATCCCAGCGGCAAACTTGATGATGGCATGGAGTCCTGCTGGTGGAGTGGTGGGATCCCAAGAGAATTGGCTGGAGATCGTGCACGTCATCAATCTTGTGGCACGTGCCAGACTATCCTGTCTAACAGTGGGAGAGCAGCAGTGTCCCTCAATGACGTATGAAAGCTTGACAGCGCCAATCTTTGAACTTATGATGGCACACACCTTCAACGTGATCATGGCCTCCACACAGTGTACGTCGATTTGCCCGGGCTCACTGCGTACCTATGTGAGACCGAAGTGATGCGCCACGGCATAGTCTTCAATCACTGCCCAGCCTTTGTGCTTCTTGTTTTTGTTGTCAGGGAAGCTGTCTGACGTGCCTATAGTAATTGAGATACATCCTGTGTCATGGTAGTATTCCATGTTGCTAATGCATGATGGTAAGTGGAGGGCATGATAGTCATGGCTGACCAAGGAGAAGGCAGACACTGCACAATGGATAACTTGGAAATAGCCTAGACACAGGAGTCAAAATGAGAGAACCAAAACACCAAAGGAGACATTAGGACAGTGTACACAGTTTTTCCCCCACGACGCATGTGTATGGGGTGAAGCCTCAGTCTGCTCTAGGGAGTGAGGCTCCATCTGAAGCTGCCGCAGATTCTATGCAGCCTCCTCAACCCAATGCCTTTCCCATTCTTCACACTCATCATTCCAATTCAGCCAGAAGACTCACTCTTCTTTGGCACCTAAGTTGAAGGGTATTGCGTGTAGAACCGGGGGTTGGGCGCCAGCGGGTGGCCTGCGGGCAATAGTAGGACTCATGCGTGCAACACCTTGAACTTTAGACCAAGGCACAACAATCTGTGGTGGTGGTGCGTCCCTAACAGGAGTCTGGTTCGTCAAAAGAGCGGCAACCGGGCGATGCTGTGGATTTGCGAAGGAAGCAGGGGCTCGGGCATGATTGTGGTTGCGCAATGGAGGAACGACCTGGCGATGTTTTGTACACTGAAGTGGGGCAAGAGAGCCAGATGGATTCTTGGTGCATTGAGAGGGTTGAGTCGGTCGACCTAAAGCACGTTGTGCATGGCAAGGTTGGGATGCGGTAGTGGCACGACGTGCATGAGTGGGGTTGCTGTTACCAGTTTGTGCTACCCTTGGTGGTGCAACAGGTGCTGCAGCGGGTGGTGAGGCGGATGGTGCAATGGGTGGTGCAGCGGATTTTACATCAGGTGGTGCTGAGGGTGGTACAGTGGGTCGTGTGGCTGGTGGTGCACCAGCTGGTGCAGTCGGTGGTGTGGGTGGTGGTGCAGCAAGAGTTCCATTGGGTTGTGCAGTGGGTGTACCGGCGGGTGCTACAGTGGGTGGTGCAGTGGTTGCTTCAACGGGTGGAGCAGTAGCTGGTGCAGTTGGTGGTGCAGTGGGTGGTACAGCGGATGGTACAACGGGATTTGAAGCAAGGGGTATAGCTGGTGTTGCACTGGGTACTGCCATGAGCTCCACAGGGACTTGCCAGCCAGTACATATGGAGCTTATCTGGCAACCAAGATTGAACCGCCTTGGGTCTGATGGGGCAGAGAGAGATGGCGTGGTAGTGGCGTGCGTGGCAAATTAGCGACATGGTAGCATGCGTGGCAGATGGTACTTTGACAACAAGGGAAATTCCCCCTGACAACCGGAGATAGCCTGGCATTGAGTACAAGGGACTGGGCAAGGTGAGGACGTGGCCATCCTTCAACATAGTGCTACAGCACATGAAACGGGTAGTTGACTGGCACGCCAAGGCAACGGACTTAGCACCGGTCGGGCAGAGGCACAGGACTCTGTCCTCTGGGGACTCTCTTGAGTTAGGGGTACCACTGCACGGACAACGGGTACTTAGGAATTCTTACACACGCAATGTATGACTCGTATACCCTGAATTCTGGCTCCACCTCGTCTAGTGATGAACTTTAAGGTCATGTCCACGCTCCACCTCGTCAAGGCAATGTCTCAGAATGGTCTCCATTGTGCGCTGCAGACTGCAAAACTGTTTCGAGACTGAGGGGAGGGGCCGACGGTCCACGCTAGCAGTCGACGTCCGCACGCAACCACCTGTCACCATGTGACCAAGTCGATGTCTTTGCACGTCAATAGCATGTCCATGTTGTTTGACAATGACTTAACATGTCATGCACCCATTAGCTTTTCTCTTTCAGTGGTTTGCAACCGATCCCCTTCATCTCCACGCATGCAATCTTTACGACTCCGGTTGGGTACCCTGGAAGTGGTCCATGTACATGTTCGGCAGACAGCTTGTCATACATACATGTAGGGTGTGTTTTCCAAGTTGGCATTTTCTCGGTTACAATGAACATTTCTATGGTGTCCAAGAAGTTTTGCAAAAGTGAAGACGACTGCATGATTGGGGTGGTACTGTAAGGCCCCCATTGAATAAAGCTAGGAATGATGTGCAAACCAACTCTTCACACCAGAATTAAAATTCAACAAAGTCGCATGCACACATATGCGTTGCAAGAGTGTATAGACTATGGAAAATGAGCTCATAACTTGTATTCGCGTGAAGAAAATCTCCGAGGTACCGAGGAACAAACAGATATAACACATGTACATGTAGTTGGTGTGGATAAGTGAAAGTGGCATGGATGGATGGTTACTTTTGACGGATGGCATGGATGGATGGTTGATTTTCTTCCAAACAACAAGCGGATGGTTGCTGTTGTTCCGAACGATGGGAGGATGAGAGTCACAATTTGTGTTTTATGGAATGCCAATGGTTGGGTAGGTGGCCAAACTGCCCTTAACCAAACGGTGTAGAAATGCGGAGGTCGTCGCATAGCGGGCCACACAGTTTAGGGACTCGTGTGCACTTAGAACGCAACACTTCCGCTTATGTACCAGACATTCATGAGCTCCTAAACTCCGCGAGTAGGCATTTTTGTTCTTACATTTATGGCCAACTGTCTGTCAACCTTAGGATCTTTACGCCGACTGACTGAGAAGATGTTGGCCACCTTTCGTGACTCGTGGTATTCCACTCCAAAATTTTCATGTATTCTGTAGGAACCATTTTAGAGCATGCAGGCTCATGCCAGACGATGCACAAGCTCTGGTGGTGAGTGGGAGATTTGCAGTGCCAACATTTGGCTAATTCTGGAACATGTAGAATAAAAAACAAGGGAGAAAAGTACAATGAGTACATGTTGTGAGCTTATGTACTGGGGCTGGCAGCTAGTTGGCCAGGCCCGCTCATCCTCGTCACACCAAAATGGACCAACATGCAATTCACACACAGCGGATCATGAATCCAAACNAGAAAGGTCTCCCAAGGCATCTGAACAGGCCACCAAGTGCCTGGATATTGACCGTCAAGAAGATATCCCTATCTTTGACTTACCACTAGTAAGTCAAAGTTATGGAAGTTAATCCTCCCAAGACGCAGGAACCTGTCATGGGATGTCCGGATCTTGCCCACGTGGAGATCACACATTACACACCAAGAATCAGGAAAAAGACTCAATCAGACAGTTATGGGAATCCCGTGGTACCAGCACAAACCATTGTGTACTTGGGTCTGGACCACAAAGAGAATACACAACATTTCAAAGACAATATGTGGTTCGTCATCATGGGCTCTCCTGGGGAACTGGCACAAACAACCAAGTACTCAGATTTTGACTACCAAGAAAACTCTAACAGCCATGCAAGGATGAACTAGGTGTACACCTCTCATGGATGCACGAGAGGTATCATAGAAGAAGTCATGCAGCTGCTGGGGTATCAACGGGATAAGTTGAGAAGATTGCAGTACACAACACTATCTGATATTGAGACAGGTCAAAACCCAAGTACCAACACTCCCCATAAGTTGCTTGAGATTTCAAGAAGGTACCAGCTGAGAAGATGCAAAGGCTCTCCTCAATGAGAGAGTCCAAGGAACATGAACCCCAACATCACTGTTCCAGGATGAATTGCCTGTAATAATCAGCACAACTATCCCTGACAGAAACAATCCTGGTAAGAACAAATGAGCAATAGTCACACCTGACAGTAGCTGAATATGTGAGGATATCACCTAAAAGGGAAAGACAGGCCTACAATGGCCATCATGTGCACAACTCACTAGTGCACTGCCTGACGCCTATTACTCACCTACTCCAGAGTAGGAAGAGAAAAGTGAGTCAGTCGTACCTCGAACATCTAGAGACTACCAGAGGTCCCAACTAGTAGTTTCTTTGGTTTCAAACTCATCTGAATCAGAGGGTGTAGGAGTAGAGAAGATGTTGTCGAAGGCTCCAATGCTGGGAGAGGAAATTGAGGTTGAATCTCCCATGTCTTGCAGCTGTCACATGTTCCAAGTAACAGACTTTGGAACTATGCATGCAGAAACAATGGTGCTAGAAGGTCCTAGACTGTAGGGTAGGGATAATGCCAGTTCTGTGTGTGTAGATCTCCCACCTATAGTCGACGCATCAACTACACACTCTAATGTGCGTAGGTACTCCAAAGATGTGGCCAAATCACCATGGAGAGGAGATGCCCACTCACGCATCTCAGCATGATCCTCAACTGTGACTATGCAAAGCATGAAGTCAACATCCTTGAGAACCACCAATGCCTCACTGTAGGTAGTAGATGAGGAGTCTACCACTCGACGTTACACCTCCACCTCCATCTCTACTACCTAAAATTGAGTGATTGCAGTAGCCAGGTCTCCTAAAGAGGCACCTCTCTATAGATCCTAGGACTGAGACAGATGGTCAGCTGGATAACGTGGAGGAATTTCAAGCTCTGAGATAGGAGACGTGCAGGGTTCGGAAGAGGAGAGGGATGGTCCAGGTGCAAAGGAGAAGGATGAAGATGAGTTGAATGATGTCATCACCACTCATTGCCTCAGGATCCCCATACTGTGAGCTGTTGTATCAGGGTGCAATGAAGCTAGACTAAGAACCATCTGAGCTGTGTCTACTACAACCCTCAGTGAGTAGCTCGGCTAACTTACCCTGTAATTCACGCAACCACTATTGTACAAACCTGAGCTCACACTCTCTAGACATGTGTATTTAGTCACTCCTCTCCTTGTCCCTAGTCAAGAGGTAATCAGGTTCATCCTGCGATATGGGAATGTGGCCGGACAATGTCTCTCAGATAGTAGCCACATATTTCTAGTGCTTGTTGATGAGGGAGCGAATCTCTACTCCTCAGTACGGCATCTCAGACAAAGGATAAATAGGTACTGCCAGTACAGCCAATCATGTGTATGCAGCTTATGTAGCTATTGAAGCAGATGCTGTTGACAATGATGCTACAGATGATACTGATGCTATTGAATCCATAGAGGCATCCAATGAAGCAAGTGCAATGGGAACTATAGGTACAGCATTCAAAGTTGTAGGTAATGTGGATGGTATAGCTGATGTCAAAGATGGAGGTCCTACAAAGACACCGCATCTTGCTGATGTTTTTGACACTCAAGATGCAGTAGGTGCAGCCAACACAGATGCAGCTACTACATGTAATGGTACTAAAGGTGTCAAATTCAGCACCACAGCTAGTGCAACCGCCGTAGCTGATGAAGCTGACACGGCTGATGAAGATGATGCTACAGATGAAACTGATATGGTAGATGAAGCTGATGCTACTGGTGATGTCGACACCGAGGGTGCAGCTAGTAGAGCTATCATAGCTGATGTAGGTGATGAAGTAGGTGTTGTAACACATGTGGTAGCTAGTGAACCTAGCGTGGCTATCCTATCTAGTGTCACTGGTAGTGTGGATCATGCGGAAGGCGTGAATGTAGAAACAACAGATGATTCTGATGATGCTTATGCTGCTGAAGCGGTAGATGCTGTAGATGATGATCATGCTACCAACGTAGAAGAAAAAGCAGACTGGGCAGTTGGAGTATGTGGTGTAGCTATCATTGTTTCTGCAACTATTGTGACTAATGCAGCTTGTGCTATAGATGATATCAAAGGCATGGATATAGATTCTACAGATGATGCAGATACTGACGATTATGTCAAAGTGGATGTAGAAGATGAAGTGGATGAGGAAGCGAGTGCAGTTGGCACATATGTCCTAGCTGATGTAGCTGGTGCTCCAGAGGATGAAGAAGGCATGGAGGTGGATGTGATAGATAATGCTGATGTGCCTCCTCTAACTGGTGCAGTCGAGGTAGCACCAGGTGTTCCTGCTCCATCCTCAGTGTTTAGTTTCGTAGTCAATATTAGAGTGGACAGATGCAAACCCCCCCTCCCCCCCCCCTCAACCGATGTAAAAACAAAAGCATGTAGAGATACATTCGTTCCAGTGATGAGATGCACATGACAATTAGCAGGCAATGTTGTCGCAGATCATGCTAATCAGAGAAGGGTGGCTCACCCATCGTTGGCAGGACACCAGTGGAGTGGAGGATAGAAAGAACATCCATGGACTGAGATACAAGGTCGCTTACAGCTGGAGGAGCTCCTTCAACGACCATGGAGATGAAGTTGATATCAGTCAGGAGGAATCAATCTCCTCTGGGAAGATAGGGTCACTAAGCTGCTGCATTATCTGCCTCAAACTCTAGAGCTCAGTGTACAGTATCGTCCGAGCTCCACTGAGGGTAACTAATTAATCAAGTAGGTCTGCTTGAGGGAAACCTCGCAAATCCAATGGGACAATTGTCAACTAAGACAGTTGAGGTTCTAGGACGTGACAACCCAGTTAACATGGCGGCCATGGAGGCCACCATGACTTTACACAAGAGCAAGGAGGATTCCTACAGGTGAGTTCTGCTATTCAAGCTCACTCACCGGCTGACGGATGATCGTGAATAAGGAGAATCTCTGGTGCTCACTGAACAGCTAGGGCATAAAGCCTCTCGAGACCCACATTAGCACACTAGCCTAAGCCTGAACTTTAAAACTAACTAGGTCTGTCAAAACTAACACTAGGTCACATGTAGAGCTAATCTAGGCCAAGATGCAGCGGCATCGGCATGGAAAGAGGATAGAACTAGGTTTGTAAGGAGACAAAATCTAGTTGTCGAGTGTAGCTTAGGCACTGCTCACAGGAGGGAGGCGAGCAGGTGTGTATCAGGCAGAGGTGTTGCCAGTCCACTGGTGGTGCGTGCGCTCATTATGCATTGCCTCCACTCTTTGCGTCACCAGGCCAGCACACTCATGGCCACAGCAAAAGGAAAATGTATACAGAAGAGAATTAACATTGCCGGTTTTGGAGGGTGAAATGTACGCGATTGGAACCTGGATGGATGGTATTCACTAGGGCACCGATGACGTTGGCACAAACCATGGCATCCATCTCCACAGATGTGGCAGGAAAATCCATGAAGAGGTGGCTCCTCTTGTAGAAGGAGGGGGAAAATCTTCTGGGTATCATACAAATTAGGATGGAGGATGATGTGTCCCGGAAGCGAAGAGACTGACCACAGGAGTGGCTGGCCGATGGCATGACGAATAGGTGGTTCTGGCTGCCACATTACAGCCCCTCAAGGTGAATGATGATGAGGATGAGTGTGAAAAGCGCTGTTTCTCAGTGGTGGTGAGAATGAGCACAAGAAAAGCTGGCCGGAGGATGGAGGTGGTCCGATGACCATGCCGTCAGGCTGAAGACACGGATAGGCGTATAGACCGCCAGCTCCAGGTAGTGTAGAAGCCGACCACCTAAGAGGCTGGCCAAGGTACCCATGAGGGGGTGATGCTAGAGGCCGGGTCACTGTACCGGTAGGCTGATGATCGGGTGAGGCAAGGAGAAGTTTATCTCCTGGCGGTGGAGGAATAGACCACGGCAGTGACTGGCCAGCAACACCATTAGTGTGGGGGTACTGGCGGTAGGATCACTGTCCTTGGAGGCAACACGTGATGAGAGTGGGCATAGGGTACATTGTCTCCCAACGGTGTGGATGCAAACTACGGGAGCACATGGCCAAGAAAAATACATGGTAGTGGTCGCAACTGCGTCCTCAAAATGCTGGATGGTCGCATATTAAGTGGGTGAGGGTGCATAGCGCTATCACTAGACGGTGTCAAAGTTACCCATGTGGAAGAAGAGCCAGGAGATGATCTTGGCCATAGCATCTTCATGCTTAAGGGGAAGGTGAGAAGGTAAGAATGATCTACCGTCCAGTAATCGATGCATAGGAGCCGAGTGAGGTAAAGTAACTATTACCCTACTCATTCTTGATTTCAATGTCAATGGTTTTTCCTCTCAACGGATTTTGTCAAATGTAATGCTATTGTCGATATAACATGATATAAATAATAACTTCATAATGCATTCACCAAGTTTAAGAGCCTACCTACAGTTTCTGGTCTCCTGGGTGCATGATTCTTTGCTATCTCGTTTGCATGCCATCTTGACTTGGGTGTAGGTCAAATTCACAATGGATTCATGTCATGTTCTTGCACTTGAACATTCTTTCCGCAATTTGAATGTTTGCAGGTGCAAACGCGCGAACATTCAAATGACGGATCGCATGCCAGCTGCCTCGTTGACATGCTCTCCTGCTCTACTACTGCTCCACTAGCCCGTGATCCACAGTGACACAGAAAGGCATGAGAGAGAAGACGTCCACATCGGACATGCGAGAGCACTTTTAATGTGTACCACACCCCTCCCCCTCCCCCGCCCCTCTCCCAAACTACGTGTGGGCCCTCACCCATGACAAGCTGCATGGGCGAGGGCCGCGATCCACACTCACAGTTTCCACGACGCTGCGTACAATCGCAGCGTTGCCGAAATCAGGGATCAGCAATTTTATGAAGTACTCGGTTCGTTGAATCTAAGAATAACCAGGCTTACGTTGAAAGACATTAAAAGAAGCAGGAAATAACTTGAACCCAGAAAAGTTTGACTGAATTCAAGGAATTATAAACAGGAAAAAAAAAACATAAAAATTAAAGTTAGCAATCACTAGGGTATTGTCTTTGTATTGTGCAGAAACCAATGACAAGCTTCTGAAATCAGATTGAATGGGGATAAAACTTTTCATGTGTTTTGTATGTGTTTGAGCAAGGAACGAGAGGAAAAAGACAAAGAAGAATGAATTCCCACCCCTTTTAAAGAAACATTCACTCCTGTCAATTCTCTCTTCTATCCCATATCCGATTCTTTTCATGACCTCGGCAAGGCCAGAGGTGCAACAAGAAAAGGAAAAAAAAAAAAAAACCCGGATTTCCCACTCTCATCTAAGTTTATAATCTCATTAACTATTTTCAGTTTTGGTTTGGTCCATCATTCAGTTCATGCTCCCTTTGGAGCGCACAGACATTGTTTTGTAAATGGTTGCTTGTAACTCCAGTCCAAAAAGGAATGCAAGAACAGTTGACCTGATATGCTCCTTGTCCATGGCTGACATTTGGACAAGCACAGGAAGGACTAGGCATGCACTGCTCCCTTGGAGTAAGTCCCCTAAGTCTGGTCCAGATAGACAAGGCATGCACTGCTCCTTTGGAGCAAGTCCCCTTGGTCTAAACTGGATAGTACAGCCAGCAAACACTACCCAGGACAACTCCTTGTAGCTTAGACGTTCCAGAGTTAGTCTCTGGAACAAGAGGTCATTGGGTCAAAATCCCAACCCAATGACTAATCATTCTTTGTGACCAAAAGTGGGACAGGAAGGTTCTAAGAGACATCTTAGAACATTCCAAGGTCCGTCCTGGTGACTCTCGCCACTTGGCTGTCACAGGGAGTGCCATGTAGGCGGGAGGGATGATGCAATCCAAATTGCCCCCAAAGTGGCTCATCCAAGGAGCCACTACGCGCCTAGGCTAGAGGCTGGCTCTAGGACTATACGAACCTATCAGTTGCCTGCCATTGAGCACAATTCTTACCTTTGAGACTCCTAATAGAGTTGTCCACCAGAGGTAGACACAAAAGAAGCATTGGTTGGTCTAAGCACCATGAGTTAGCTCCTTGCACGAAAGTGACCAGGTGCTAAGGACACGGTGCAAGGAAGTGATTCCTATGAACTGCTCAGTGTGGAACCTTGGCTCTGAGGGTGATGTCATCTCTTGGTTGCAATACCAAGAGCGGTCGGCGGGAACCATTGTGTCGAAACCCGTTTTCTAGACCGTCGCCTCAAGCAGGTTGACAAAGGGTTATGGGCCCACACTGACTAGTTGTAAGGCACGTTTCTGTGCACTCTCTCACCCTCTCTGTCTTACAGCGCGCATCAGCTCCATCAGCTCTATCTGCTCCATGTGCTCCATCAGCTCCAACGGCGGTTGCTGGCACTTAGCGAACAAGGGCCAAGGATAAGCTCAGCCCTTGGAGGTACGACCCTTGGGCCCTAACCAGGATAAGATCTGCCCTTGGAGGCACGACCCTGGGTTCGTTAGTGTGCATTCTTCTCTGTTTTCAGGTGATGAACGGTTAAGGGGTAGGCGACGGATCTGCACCTTGTAAACCGGTAACAGAAAACAGCCTACATTAGTCTACATTGGCCTCAACGAAGCAGAGAAGCAGAGAAGCAGAGAAGAAGTATGACGATACCCATGATGCTCACTCTCGACCAGGTCAACGGTGGAATGTCAAAGTTCACAGGGTTTGGTTTTCCCTTGTGGAAATGGAAATTTGAGATTTTCATGAGGGTGCGTGGCTACTTGATGATGTTCCTTGGAGAAGAGGTTGAACCTCCAAAAACAAATGCTGGATATTAAGCGTGGAGTGTCAAAAATGACATGGCGCTTGCGATTCTTGTGACATCAATGCATGAGTCACAGCATGTCCACCTCCAAGGTATCAAACATGCATCAACGGCTTATGAGAAGCTTGCACGTGTAAACCAATCAACCGCTCTTGCACATCGCCTCTTCATCCGTCAAAAGCTGATTTTGATAAGGGTGAGCGAGGGAGAGTCAATTCCGGACTTCCTGTTGCAGTTTGAAGGACTGCTGTAACAAGTGACCCAAATGAAATGGCAAATTGACACCAACATGCAGACCATGATCATCCTCATGGCGCTACCTGAAAGCTAGGATCCTCTGATCACCGTCTTTGGCGGTTGGAAGGAGGAGGATTCGACGTATGAGGCAATGTCCGAGTACGTGCACAATGAGGCCATGCATCGTAGCGGTAGTGAGGCTAACACTTCAGCCTATGCTGCACAGTACGGTGGTCGTGGCAACAACTCCTCTTCTGGTCAAAGCGGTAGCGGAAGCGGTGGCGGTGCAGGAAAAGCCAATGGTGGCGGTGGAATGAGTTCAAAGCGTCCTAGGAAGTGCCATAACTATGACAAGCCTGGGCATAGGGCACGGGAGTGCAGGACTCCCAAGAAGGAAGACGGAGATCATGGTGGTAGATATGAGGGCAAAGGAAAGGGTAAGGAGTTGACAAACATGATGGCTGAGAGCGTGCCGGCAACCAAGGGAGCAACACTTCTCAAGCGTGGAGCCAACGGGCTCGACTATGGCACAAGCCACAACTCTTCAAGGGAGAAGGATGGGTTCATCTCCATTGGGGACACTGAATGTCGCTTCAAGTGTGCCAACGGTAGCCTTGTCCATGCGCAAGGCGAGGGAGATAAGTTGATCAGCATCAACGTGAATGGTGCTGAAAAAGACTTGAAGCTGGAGAACATCATCTACAGGTCGTCTTTTGCGGCAAACCTCTTGTCAATGTCCAAAATCATAGACCACACCATGACGGTTGTCTTCACGGAGGAGGAGGCTGTGATTGTCAAGAACAAGGATATCAAGATCTCCTATCCCAAGGAGAGTCTTGTCGCACAGGTCCCAAGAGTTGATGGGCTCTACATGCTGCAGACCAAGCCCCCTGAGAGTACAAATGAGGGATATGCAGCAGTTGAAGAGCCCAAGTCTCCAAAGTCTGATGTTGCACCACAGGCCGTCAGCATGGCGACAAACTCCACCGACACAGATGCTGAGCTTTGGCACAGGCGGTTTGGCCATGTGGTCGACAGCACACTGCAAGCTATGCAACAGCACAAAGTGGTTCATGGGATGGAGGGATGCAAGGCCAAGGATGAGGGAAAGTGCAAGAAGCTGTGTGAGCCATGCCTCGAAGACAAGGCAAAAAGAAAGCCCTTTGAGCGTAATGGGCAACGTGCGGCAGCAATCTTGGACCTGATTCACTCTGATGTGTGCGGATCATTCTGCACCCCTTCGAATGGCGGCAGCAAGTATTTCTTGACCTTCATCCATGACCACAGTCGCAAGATGTGGATCTACTTCCTCAAGACAAAGGGAGAGGTCAAGGAGAAGCTATAAAAGTTTGTCGCGATGGTAGAGCGGCAGACAAGCAAGAAGGTCAAGGCACTGCGCACGGACAATGGTGGTGAGTACGAGGCGTGCAAAGGCTGGTTGAGCCAACACGGCATCAACCACCAGACCACCACGCCTTACACCCCCCAGAGTAATGGCATTGCCCAGAGGGTGAACCAGACTATCATCGGCATGACACGAAGCATGCTCTTCGCCGCCAAACTCCCACCTCGCTTCTGGGCTGAAACTGCAAGAACAACTTGCTACCTTGTGAATCTCAAACCGGCAGTCACGCTTGGAAGGCGTGGTAAGAACCAGCAAGAGAAGCAGCTCAAGACGCCAGAAGAGGCTTGGTCAGGGAAGAAGCCAGATGCCTCACACTTGAGGGTCTTTGGCAGTACTGCCTACAAAAAGGTCCAAGCAGGAGAAGAAAGTGGCAAGCTGGATGCACGTGCTCGTAAGTGTGCAATGGTCGGATACGACATTGCACACAAGGCGTAGAGGTTGTGGGACCAAGCGGCTAGAAAGCTCATCAGGAGTCGAGATGTCGAGTTTGAAGAAAGGACGCTCACCAAGGGAGAGTTGCTAGACCCTGTCCATGCTCCCAAATCAGGAGAGTGGGTTGTGTTGCTCGAGTCAGGTGATCTGGCACCTGAGAACTGGGAGACGGTGCCAGTCAAGGATGGTGCTGCAGGGAGAGTGGCTATGCAGGCTGACACAGCGACGGACTCTGACACTGAGTCTGACTCGTCCGAGGCCTCTGAGTCAAACTCTGAGGCCGGTGGCTCTTCCTCAAACAACGGATCACTGGAATTGTAGGAGGAACAGAAGCAATTAAGCCTTGAAGCACCACCATCAACCTCCGCCCAAATACGATACTGAGAGTGCAGAATGGACCGGACTCAGCTGGTCATGCTTGGCTCAGGGAGAGCCTGTGACCGTAACGGAGGCTATGAACATGCCAGATGCGGCCAAGTGGAAGGAGGCAACGAATAGCGAACTCACATCCATTGAAGAGAACTGAACATGGGTTCTCGTAGACAGGCCCCCAAACGCGCACGTGGTGGGGTCAAAATGGGTACTCCGGAAAACGTTCATGCAGGATAGTACTATCGACAAGTACAAGGCAAGAGTTGTGGCGAAGGGGTTTTCCCAGTGTGCAGGCTCAGAGTACGAGGAGACCTTTGCGCCTGTCGTCACCTTTGCCTCTATCAGATCGATGTTGGGCATCGCTGCTACAAAAGATCTGGAGGTCCTCCAGATGGACGTCAAGACAGCTTTCCTCTACGGGAAGCTAGAAAAAGAAGTGCTGATGGAAGTGCCTAAGGGAGTGAAAGCTCCAAAGGGCAAGGTTTGCAAACTGGTCAAAGCACTCTATGGGCTGAAACAGGCCCCGACGATGTGGTACAAGGAGATGGACGGCTTCATGGCCGAGCTCACCTTCACGCACTGCCAGAATGACCCTAGTGTCTATGTGCGGGAGGATGAGCAAGGCTTGATGCTGGTTGCACTGTATGTGGATGACCTGATCATCTGCTCGTCGCCGGTCGAGCTGTTGAACAAGCTGAAGACAGATCTCAGCAAAAGGTTCAAGATGAAGGACATGGGTCTGCTCGAGTTCTACCTTGGGATAGCCGTCCACCACAATGGAGCAGCAGACACCATCAAGCTGAACCAAACCAAGTACATCAAGGAGGTCCTCAAGCGCTACAACATGGAGGACTTCAAGCCCATCAGCACACCCATGACAACAGACATCAAGCTCTCCTCCTCCATGAGCCCCAGCACGGAAGCAGAACGGCTTGAGATGGAGAACATTCCCTACCAGTCTGCTGTTGGTAACCTCATGTATTCCATGGTAGGAACACGCCTTGACATTTGTTATGCTGTGGGACAAGTGAGCAGGTTTGTGGCTAATCAAGGGCCACAGCACTGGCAAGCAGTCAAGCGCTTCATGCGCTATCTATAGAAGACCCGACACATGGGACTCCAGTTTGGAGGCCAAGAAGGATCTGACCCGCTACAGCTGGTGTGCTACACAGACGCCGACTGGGGAGGAAGAATCGATGACAGAAAGTCCACCTCGGGCTTTGTGTGCCTCTTGAACGGTGGTACAGTCTCTTAGGCAAGCAGAAAGCAAGACTGTGTCTCCCTCTCTACCGCTTAGGTAGAGTACATCGCTTTGTCAGAAGCATACAAGGAGACACAGTGGCTACACAGTTTGCTTGTCGAGATGGAAGTGCCACAAACGGAGGCAACAGAGGTCCGCATCGACAGCAAGAGTGCCATGAAAATGGCACAGGATGATGTCATCTCCCGGCGGACCAAGAACATCGACATCAGGTACCACTACTCATGCGACCTGGTCGCAAAGGAGATCGTGGACCTGGAATACGTGGAGACCAGGAAGATGCTCGCAGATTGCATGACAAAGGCGCTAGACAGTGAATTGCACTCTGCACGTACACAAGACATCGGTATGGTAAACGCAGCGGACGAAGACAGAGGCCAAGACTGCAGGAGAGAGGAGATATCTCACAGCTAATGGACAGAGGTGCAAGGGAGAGTTTGTTGACCTGATGTGCTCCTTGTCCATGGCTGACATTTGGACAGGCATAGGACGGACTAGCATGCACTGCTCCCTTGGAGTAAGTACCCTAAGTCTGGTCCAGATAGACAAGGCATGCACTGCTCCTTTGGAGCAAGTCCCCTTGGTCTAAACTGGATAGTATAGCGAGCAAACACCACCTAAGACAACTCCTTGTGGCTTAGACGTTCTGGAGTTAGTCTCTTGAGCGAGGGATCACTGTGCCAAATCCCAACCTAGTGACTAATTATTCTTTGTGACCAAAAGGGGGACAGGAAGGTTCTAAGAGACATCGTAGAACATTCCAAGGTCATTCCTGGTGGCTGGCGCCACTTGGCGGTCACAGGGAGCGCCATGTAGGCAGGGGGGGTGATGCAATCTAGATTGTCCCCAAAGTGGCTCATCCAAGGAGCCACTATGCGCCTAGGCTAGAGGAAGGCTCTAGGACTATAAGAACCTGTCAATTGCCAATCGTTGAGCACAGTTCTTATCTTTGAGACTCCTAACAGAGTTTTCCACGAGAGGTAGACACTAAAGAAGCATTGGTTGGTCTAAGCCCCATGAGTTAGCTCCTTGCGTGAAAGTGACGAGGTGCTAAGGACACAGTGCAAGGAAGTGATTCATATGAACTGCTGAGTGTAGAACTTTGGCTCTGAGGGTGATATCATCTCTTGGTTGCAATACCAAGAGCAGTCGGCGGGAACCATTGTGTCGAAACCCGTTTTATAGACCGTCGCCTCAGGCACGTCGAGAGGAACGACTGATTCATTGCATTTTTCCAGTGATTGCATCAGCAGTGCATGCTTTGTGTGCACTCGCAGTGCGGGTGGCATAACCAAGTCAGCCCGATGTTGGCATAAACGGTGTCCACGTGTGGAGGCAAACAGGGATTTTTGCATTTAGGGAGGGAAATTTGTATCCACTCTTCTTTGGAATCATCCCATCACACAAGCGTGGTCTGCTTGAAGAAGACAGAAGAATGTGTTCTTGAAAAGGATTTCCAGATCTAGGCAGAATTTCAGTATACAGAAATGGATTGAACCTGGACTATGTTGTCAAGGGAAACCACCCACACAAACTTATGGTGGTTGTTTTGCTACCGTATGTGTGGGACTTTTTCTCAATGCCCTCAATGCGGGGTACCACTGATTAACAAGCACTGGTGTCAAGCGATTGTTTTTTATGGACACAACTACAGTCACTGCTACTATCGTTGTTGCTTTTGCACATGTTTTTGTTGACATGTGTTGATGCTTGCTAGATAGCAACTACCGGTACTGCCGACCACCTACGCATTGCTATTACCGCTATTGTATCCGTTTGCAAGCTGTGAAATGCACGTTGGTGAGAGTAGATATTCCTGTTGTCACTCCAGAATTTCATTGCTCCCGGTGCTTGGACCTTGACGCAGTGGCATGCCTAGGTTGCACTCTGATAATGCACCTGTTTCATAGTGATGCTACCACTACATGCGGATGCCACCACTACACTCTGCTGTTGTTACTACGTTATGCTGAAACAGCTACTCAATGCTGCCCCGCTTGCTACAGATGCACAATGGTGATGCACCAGCCATATATATGCAATGCATGTTGTTAAGATCACACGGCTTCTGCTGTTGCTGCTACATGCTCCATGGATCTACCAGGTATCTGTTGTGCACACAAGTTGTTTGTGCGCTGTTGGCATGCTTTGCATGCTATTTTTTTAGCTAATCATGATGGAAATCCACTCACAACACTCAAAGAAGTTATTCCTAATGTTTGAGGTTTCTGTCTTGAGACTCTTCCAGTGACGTTCGTTCCAATTTACGCTACGAAAGACTTGTAGAATAAAATGGACGGGTGCGAAGCAATACTTTGAATGTACAAAGGGCTAGGCAAGGAATGAATCCTCATACATTATAGATCAGTATAATGAAATGTACAAAGTCTTGGGTAAGACGGGCATGCATAGAAAAAACCTTAGTATTCCTACTGTACAAAACCCTATGAGTTAGTCGAGAGCCCGTGATTGCTCGAAATCCCTCTACAGAGCCACAATCATGTAAATGATGTATGCATGAGATGATGTACATCATGAGCTTTCAAACGTACCAAAGAACGTCTCAATCCATACAAAAACGGCTAGGTTATTGCCATTTGTGTGCTCCATAGGTGGCTGCCGCTGGCTACACCATTGGCGGGGTTCACAACCACCCAAAGCGTCCTTGCTTGCAAACGCATCTCCAACCACCATCCCAAAGCACCCATGGATCTCATTGACCCTTGCCTCGTTGACTAAGCATCCATCCATGGGCTCTTTGTCTGTAGTGGGCAAGAAAGTCATTTGGTCGTGCTTGGGATCAAACATGTACAACTTCTATTTTTTGGAGGTGCACCTCCCACAGCCATACGTTTTGCACCAAATGGCCCGGCTCTTGAGTGAAAACTTTCACAAATTCTCATATAGAATAAGATGGGCATATCAAACCATGCATCAGAGCACATCATCATGACATGATCACTACCTCTGACGGGGGCTCCCATAACAAAAAGCATAGAACAAGGCGCAATAAGAGTAGTAGAAGCAATCGAGTAGTTTGAACTCGTCCCAAACTCCAAGTGGTTCATATCCTGAGCATTAGGAACAAACCCACAATCTTCATCCTCTTTTCTCCTGAGTGGCTAAAACCTTAATCACTTGAGGGCAAGAAAACCCCACACCAAAGCCATGTCTGCATGGATTGGACCATTATCGCAGCCTCCATCCTCTCCATAACCTTGTTTGTGGCTACCCGTTGTACCATCTCCAATGGTGTTGTAGCTCTAGCCACTATTGCAGCCTCTTCTCTTACACCAGAATCTTGGGACAGTCAATATTGAAATGGCTAAGATCTAGACAATGGCGGCACAGCCCCTTGAAAAAGGCCATGTTGCACCATCCACACATTGTCTATAGCTCATTATTATCATAACTTTGCTTCTGGTTTGGAGATTTATGTCGACCAGATTTCTTGTTGAGGGGATTTGCAGGCTGTTTTCTCTTGGCCTTAATGTGCTACCAGGTTGTCCCTCAAGGCACGCAAGCATTCAAATGCACATAGCGGCCTCTGTGCACAAGTGTAAATCAAGAGAATCCAAAACACTGTAAAAAATGCACATGCATGTTTTACAGTGTTTTGGATTCTCTTGATTTACATTGCTCACGTAGTCTCACAATGTCCTCCAGCTTGTCCAAGCTTGGTTTGTAACGTTATCGATTGTCTTTACCTTCAACTTCTTACTGCCAAAGACTTCAGGCAACCAATCCAATAGCAAGTGCTCTAGGTAATTGAATTTTATATCTCATTGCTCTCATGTAACTTTCAGCTTCCTCCATGAGCATGGTATACTTGCTAAAGGAGGAAACTAGTGACCTACCTAGCTGCTTGAAATATTTTATCAAGTTGAAGACTTGGTGTGCCTGCTCCTCCTTCATGTACCTCTTGCGCATGATGGCACTAAAGATCTCCCATTTCATAAGGTCCCTCTACACATCCCACTCCTTGACCACGTATTTGAAAGGCTTGCGTTGGAGTCGCCTTGTGCTAAGGCCATCCCCGTAAACCAGGCGCGGTGTGCTAGCCTCAACCGGATGGTGTACGCACCAATTGGTGGCAACAGCGACCAAGGGGAGGCCGGTGCACATCTTCCCGGATTTGGAAAAGCGTAGGATTGTCTTAGGGGAGCACGAGAAAATGTGTGACAAAATGGGAGTAAAGTATACTTATTATTCAAGTGTCAACATACAAGACTATATGTACATGATGACATCTCCTAGGCAACCCGAGGTCGCTGAGCCGTGAGCGGCTCCGTGCAGGCCTGGAATGAGTGCTTCTGCCTTATAATCACGTAGCTCATCTTCCCAGCTTTCCAACGCACCAAGAATTGCCTCATTCCATGAAGGAAAGGCCAATGTATGGTCATTTCCGTTACCCACAGCAATCTACCACTGGCAGTACCACTAGTGGCGGTAACGGCCTCCCAAAACGCCCTTTCTCGCAACAACACACCGGGAAGTTGTTCCAAAGCACCCTAGACCCTCAATAATCCTTGATTCATTGACTAACCAGGCCCCAAAGCGTGCTTTGGCCTTTTTGGGTCTTCTGAGGGTCGAGCCTTGGTCCTTGGGGGTAAATTCCCGTTGCTTGTTTCCCCCTTGGCCGGTGCAACCTTTGGCCGGACGTAACTTCCTCAAATCTTGATGGATCGACCCCATTCTGTGGATGATCTTGTTTGGTTTTTCCTGTAGATTTCATATCCACAGTCAGATTGCAAATTCAAGGAAGCCTCAAGCCGTGACCAGTGCCGTTGGCACTGTCCGGCTTACACTTACCCCCTTGTAGGAGCGAGCCGTACCAATTTGCTCTTGGTACTCCTGGAGGATGGCAGGCCCCCCGCCAATGTTGAAGTTATGAACAGGCTCTCATGAATTGTAACATGCTTTGTAGCCCCTCCACTTGACCAGGTACTCCCATCCTCGGCCACAATGAAGGTGGTCAATGATGGCCTCCGCCTCACACTCTTGCTCGCCCTCGATGACCACCGGAGGGGGAGGCTCTGAACTACGGCTTGGAAAATGCTTGGCCAGATCATGGTAGATTTTGAGCTTGGAGATGTGGAACACATCCTGTACAAGCATGGAAGGCAAAAGAGCCAACCACGCCACCACAGGTGTCAGCATTTTGAGCACCTCAAACGGACCAGGCCACCGGGGTTTCAACTTGTCCGATCGGACCCCGCAAAACTTGACGTGCGCACTGTTGAAGAACACGCGATCACAGACCACGAGCGTTGTGTCTGTGGGTCGGCAATCCACTTGAAATTTCTATTGCTCTTGCACCTTTGCCAATGCATGCTGCATTGCCGTCCAAATCTTCTTGAAGTTACATGCGGTAGACTCCACCGCGGGCAGGTTACTTGCGATGTACAAACTGAGGGACGTGGAGGGTACCATCATGTTCACCACCTCAAATGGTGCCTTGCCGGTGGAGGCAGACGTGGCAGAGTTGTACGCCAGTTCAGCAACCGGAAACCTCTGGTCCCAAACCGTCTCGTCCGGATTGCCCACTGTACTGAGGAGTTGCTCTAGCGTCTGGTTTGTTCACTTCGTTTGTCCGTCATTTTGGGGGTGAAATCTGGTCGACAGTTGCACCTTGCTGCAGTACCGCTCCATGAGTTCTCTCCAGAACTTGCTCTTGAAGCGCGGGTCTCTCACAGTGGATCACGGCACGCCATGGAGGCGCACCATGTGCTCGAGGAAGAGCCGAGTAGTGCCTTCTGCGATCACCGTATCACACATCGCGATGAAGTGCGACATATTGTTGAGGTGATCCACCACCACCAACACCACATTGTGACCTGTCGTTGTCTCGGGCAAGCCAGTGATGAAGACCATGGAGATTTCTTTCCACGGTTTCTTAGGAATGGGCAAGGGTTGGAGGAGACCCAGGGTCTTTGTCCTCCACGCCTTGTGGTGTTGGCAGACGTCACAATTCTGGCAGAATTCATCCATCTCCAATGACATGGTGGGCCACCAAAAGAAGCGAGCCACCATCTTCAATGTCTTGTCGGTGGAGAAGTGGCTGCTCAGGCCACTGTCATGGCACTCCTCCGGAATCAACTGCCAGAGCACCGTCACTGCTTGAACCACCACCTGTTGTGTGCCATGCTGTCGCCGATATGACGCTTCGAAGAAAATTTTCCTAGAGTCATATTCCCCATGCGCCTCATATTCCTCCGTGAAAAGCTTCACAAGGAAGGCATCCTGGAGGATGGTTAGATACGCAACCCGCATTATCAGGTCTGGTTGTCGTGAGAGTGCGTTGGCTGGGTTGATGCAACCCGGCCGGTACACGATATCGTAGTCGAAGTATGACCCAAGGTACTCCACCAAACGCGCTTGCCGCCGGCTTAGGTTGGGCTGCGTCTTGAAGTACTTTAAAGTGTGGTGGTCAGTGTAGACCGTGCATTTTTGCGCCTCGAGGGAACATTGCAAGTTCTTGAAGGCTGCGACGATGACGAGCATCTACTTCTCATGGGTGGCGTAGTTCAGCTCCGCCCCACGCAACTTGCATGAGGAGTAGGTGACCGGTTATGGGCCGTTGTCTAAATCCTACAAAAGGATTCCACCAATGGCCAGGTCCGATGCATCCGTCGTCATTTCCAACTCACGGCCGCTCTCGGCCAAGTGCAAGGCCGACGTAGAGGTCAGAGCCCCTTTATGGTTTGCAAAGGCTTCTTGTTTGCTAACTCCCCAACTCCACTCGTGATCCTTGCGAGTGAGATTGGAACATGGCGCTGACACTCCCGTATAGCCAAGGAGAAACCTGCGGTAGTAGTTACAAAAGCCAAAGAATGCTTGCACATCGTACACACTATGCAACTTGATCCACTCTTGCACGGCTGACACCTTGGGCGGGTCCATGGAAATCAGTCCCTGACCAAGTATGTGTCCAAGGAATTAAACTTTGCCCACCGCAAACTCACACTAAGTGAGATTTTCAAAGAACGTCTCCTTCCTCAAATCTTGAGAATCTTCTTCACATGCTCCTCATGTTCCTCCTTCATCCTACTATACACCAAGATTTTGTCAAGGTAAATCACCAGAAATTCATCCAAGTACAGCCTAAAGATGTTGTTCGTCGCCACCATGAAGGTGGCCGGCGCATTGGTTAACCTAAAAGGCATCACAAGAAACTCAAAGTGACCATAGCAGGTAAGCAAGGCTGTTTTCTTCACATCATCTGCGGCGATGCGGATCTGGTGGTAGCCGGATCAGAGGTCGATCTTTGTGAAGAAGCAAGCTGCAGGGAGCTGATCAAAGAGCTCCTTGGCTAGTGTAAGCGGGTACTGATTCTTGATGGTCAACGCATTCAACGCTCGATAGTCCACGCACATGCACATCTCACCTAACGTTTTCTGCACAAACAAGACAGGCGCATCATAAGGTGACAAGGAGGGGCAGATAAAGCCCTCCTCCATCATCTCAGCTAGCTGCTTCTTGAGCTCCTGCAGCTGCGCATCGCTCATGTGGTACGTTGCTCAAACAAGCGGGCGCACTCCAGGTTTGAGGTTGATGCGATGGTCCACGTCCCGCTTTGGTGGCAGACCCGCCGGGAGGGTGTCAGGGACCACATCCTCGAACACTATACACACCTTCCAAAGCCCCTCGGCCACTGTGGAAAACTTGCCTTGGGCCCCCGTCTGCTCACAAGTCACCTCATACACCACAGCAGGCGCCACGTCCTTTGGTTCGTCAAAGTTTTCCTCGACATCTTGTACGAGTGACAAAAATATCTACTCCGTTCTTTGAAACACGTGCTTCAGTTACACCAAGTTCAGTATCATCGGTGCAAATCCGTCCTTGCAAGGCATAGACTGCTTTGGTGCTTCCTCCCTACAATTCTCCTCCTCTGCGGCCTCTTCCTTGCACCACGTAGGCAGGGGATACTCCTTGTCTCCAAGCTTGACTGAGACGGTGCGCACCTCCTAATTAACAACGGGGTTGTACTTTTGGAGGAAGTCACGACCAAGGATCACATTGTAATCCTTTATCGGGCACACCCAGTATACGGTCGTGATACAAAGCTTCTCCACGCGAATGGGGAGAGGAGGGGCCAGGTACCCCACTTCAATCATACCATCTACTTGGTTAGCAGTCCGCTTCTTACTCGTGAGCGCAAGGCACCACTTCGGAGTATACTCCATGCGCACAAATCTGTGGCTCGCACCACAATCCAGCAGACTCCCCACCTTCCCCTTGACGTATTTCACTCGCGCCTCCAAGAGAAGTGCAAGCTACTCCATCTTATACCCCACATCCCATGCCTTGACCTCGGAAACCTCCTTTACTATCGCAAGGCGTTTGGGTGGGCGGTAAACTGGCGGTTTGGGCTGGGAGGTGCCATGATTAACAAAATCTACTCCCGACTCTCCTTATTTCATGACTCCTTTGTTGCTTTCTCTGCTTCCTTCATGGCTTGCTTCCCCTTCCCTTGCCGCTTATCCTTGTCGTCACCTTTCTTTAGACTTAGGGAATCACTCGCAATGTGGCCAAACTTGCCACAGTTGTAGCATTTACGTTGTTGCAACACTCCGATCTCCATTGGCGGGGCATTACTCTCGGCCCGTTTGCTGTAACCACCTCCAAAAGATTTGTGGCTGTTGGCATGAGCATGTTGCTCACATGAGTCATACCGCTTTGTTGCTGCGCTCATCCCCGGCAGGTCATTGTTCAGGTCGTGCATCACCATCACAGTATGGGCATCATCCTTGAGGTTGTTGCTCTAGTGGAAGTACAATTTGTGGGAGTCAAACCACACTTGGCAAAGATCTCACAGAACCTGCGAGTGTAGTCGGCGACGCGACTAGGTTTGCGAAGCTGACATAACTTGGCACGCGTGTTGTTCCTCACATCACCAATTGTTAAGCGCTTAATGAACGAATCCGTGAATTCCTTCCACAAAGTTGGTTATTTCAGGGAAGGGTCTCCACTGTTGCAGGTTAGAGCCCATGGGGTTGAGAGTCTGGTCGTGGCCGCAATGCCGGCGACCATGGCTGCTCCACTGCCTTGTGGATTGGATCGTATCACATCGGCCCACCAATCCAACGATGCCCCTCTCAACAGGGTCACTGCATAATCGGGGCGTGCCTCATACCTTGAGGTATCGACACGGATGGCAGTGAAGTACAACCGTAGTCTGAGCATCCAAGTATGGGGGGTTGGCCCATCCTTCCTTGAAGGGTCAAACGGCTCTGGCTTGGGCGGGATCGGGATGCCCACCGCAGGTATGTTAGCGGTGGCAATTGCCACTCGTGTTGTCACAGTATGCTTCGCGAGCTCTTGATTGAAGTACACGTTTTGCTTCTCTAACAGGTCCATCTTGGCCTGCATGTTGGTGAGTAACTTTTGAAATATTGCAGCTGATATTACCTTGTCTTGTGCGTCAAACACCGTGGCCATTGTGAAAATGCCCGATGAAGTCATCTGTGCGTCCGGTACAACTTCTTCCTCAACGGGTCCTCCGGTTACCGCCTTGTCACCATAGTGCGTGGCTAGCCTTGGGCATGGATCCGCCAAAGAGATGAGATGTGTCCTGGTCTACACTGATTAGGAGAGGTTTCCACATGGATGATTGTGCCGCTGAACCAAGGGTAGCCCTGATGCCAAGTGTAAGCTGGGTGCGGTGTGCTAACCTCAACCAGATGGTGTACACACCAATTGGCGGCAACGAAGACCAAGGGGAGGCCGGTGCACAACTTCCCAATTTTGAAGAAGCATAGGATTTTCTTGGAGGAGCATGGGAACACGTGTGACACAGTGGGAGTAAACTGTGCTTGTTATTCAAGTATCAACATACAACACTATGTGTACATGATGACACCTCCTAGACAACCCGATGCCGCCGAGCCGTGCAGAGCTCTGTAAGGGCCTAGGATGAGCATTATTGCCTAAGTATTACAAAGTTAATCTTTCCAGCTTTTCAACGCACCAAGAATCACCTCATTCCATGAAGGAACGGCCAAGATATGGTCGTTTCCGTGAACCACGGCAATCTACCGCTGGCAGCACTACTAGTGGCGGTGACGGCCTCCCGAAACGCCCTTGCTGGAAACAACACACCGGGGTGCCATTCCGAAGCGCCCTTGGCCCTCAAGGATCCTTGATTCATTGACTAACCGGGAACCAAGGCGTGCTTCGGCCTTGTTGGGTTTTCCAAGAGTCGAGCCTTGGTCCTTGGGATGAATTCCCGTCACATGTTTTCCCCTCGGCCGGTTCTACCTTTGGTAAGGCATAACTTCCTCCATTCTTGAGGGATCGAACCTGTTCTTCATTCAATATCACACAGTTTTTGCTGTATATTGCAGATCTAAAGTCAGATTACACATTCAAGGAAGCTTCCAGCCGTGATCAGTGCCGTTAGCACTTTCCGGCTTACAATCCCACAGACTGAATGGTGCCTTGTGGACGAGCAAGACATACTCCATTTGATTCAACCAGTCGGTAAGATTGACTTTCTCACAAAAGATTTCTGAACTACGTAGGAATGGCGTGTTCAAGACCGATGTCAAAGTTTCTGAGGCTAGCTGGTCTTCATCACTGCTAGCCTTGAAAGCGTTATCGGGCATGCAATGCTCTAGCCTCTATTTCACTCATTATAGTTTCATGCTCTATAACAATTTTTCAAGATTGTTACAATGTGCACTGTCTTGTAGGTAGCCAAGCGTTAAAGATAGCAGTCTTGGCCAATTTTTTCTCTCTTTTTTTTGGTGGGTCACTTGGTTGGCAAAGATAAGCTTCAGCTCTAATTTCATAAGAGCACATGTAGTTGCGTCAAATACATTGTAGTATCCGTGCTCCTTCACCCTCTAGAGAATAGGATGAATTACGTAAACACCATGTTGAAATAGTATGCACCTTGTCCACTGCCTAGCTGGCTAGCCACACATACAGACAAGGCATGCACTCCTCTATGAAGTGCGTCCCCTTGGTCTGTTCTGAGATGGGCCAGGAATGCACTGCCCATAATGGGTATGTCCCCTGTGGCTCATTATAGTAACCATACCTCTTTTGGCTTGGTTGAATAGGCACCGGAGTCTCAAAGGAGAGGATACGGGTTCATACCCTGCGACGGTTGCAATTTTCTTTGTGGCCCAAACTAGGAAAGGAAGCTTCTAGGAAGCTTACTAGAGCCTGCCTTGAGGATAACACTTGGCGGTCTAAGGACGCGCCAAGTAAGACTGTAGGTTGAGGTTGGCTCCATTGAAGCCACTACAAGCAGAAGCTTTAGCAAAGCTCTACAAGTATAGAAGTCTGTACCTTGCATGCATCCATTTACAGTTCTTGCCTTTGAGACTCCTCACAGAGAGTCCAACCAAAGGTAGAAACTAAAGACCAACATGCGGACTTCGTGAGGTTGCAAACCAAACGAGCCTAAAGTGTAGATCTCTCGTTCGAGGGTGATATGTTATTTTGGTTGCAATACCAAGAGCGGTTGGCGGCCTCCCATGTCGGGACCCTTTTTCTACACCGTTGCTATCCGGCGCATTGACAAAGGGTTATGGGCCCACACTTCTGGTTCTAAGGCACGCTTCCAAGACCAACTAGCGCGTGGTCTTGCACGGCGCACAGGTACAACAGGGACACAACCATCAGACGGATCCATCTGCTCCATCGGCTCCATCGGCTTCTTCAGGTAGGATGCACGCACGTGGTGGACTAGGGGATGAGGAACAGCTCTGTCCATGTTGGACACGACCCTCGAGCCCCAACGGGATTAAGCTCTACCGCATTTTTTTAGAAGGTGGTACGACCCCGAGTCCGTTCTCTCACGATGGCACCATCGCCTTAGGCGATCATCAGCGGGAGGGGTATGCAATGGAACCAACTGCACCTTTTGTCAACTGTTGCAGTCAGCAGCCTCATCGGCCTCATTGGCCTCAACGAAGCAGATTAGTAGCGAAGCAGAGAAGATGAGCAACCGGAGGAAATGGCGGATCCGACTCAAGCCCGCCTTGAGGCAAGTATGTCCAAATTCACGGGGACAGGTTTTCCCTTGTGAAAATGGCAGTCTTAGATTGTCATGAACGTGTGTGGCTACCTCGACATCCTAAAAGCGACCGAGACAGCACCCGCCAATGCGACGGTGACGACGTATGTGGCTGACCTTGCAGCATGGATGATGAAGAACATGGCTCTCGCCATTCTTGTGACATCCATCAACAAGACTCAACACTCCTACATCATAGGATGCACGTTGGCTGCCGAGGCCTACACAAAGCTCTCACGCGTGCATCAATCAAACACCCTAGCAAACCAAATCTTCATCTTCCGAAGGTTGATGTCAATGAGGATGAGCGAAAGAGAATCCATATCCGCATTTTGCAGTCATTTGACAATGTGCTACAGGAGGTTCAACAAATGGAATGGAATCTCGACTCCAACATGCATGCCATGATCCTTCTAATGGCATTGCCTGAAAGCTGGGGGTCCTTGATCACCGTGTTTGGCGGTTGGAAGGAGGCAGATCTGACGTACGAGGCTGTTGCCGAACACGTCCTCAACGAGTCCATGCAACGCAGTGGCAGTGAGGCAAACATCTCAGCCTATGCCTCTCGCTTTGGTGGACAAGGTGCATGCTCTTACTCCAGTCAAGGAAACAGCAAAAGCAGTGGCTTTAGAGGGAAAGGCAATGCTGGCGGGAAGAGTTCCAAGAAGCCCAGCAACTGTCAAAATTGTGGCAAGGCTGGGCACTGGGCTAGGGGCTGCCGTAGTCCCAAGAAAGAAGGCAGGAACAAAGGTGGAAAAGAGAAGAAGGATCTCACCAACATGAACGCTAGGGGGCTGTCCATGAAGGGCGCAGCGATCCTTAGGCCTGGGGCATTCACCCTTGACTCGGGCACCAACCACCACTCATCAAAAGAGAAGGGTGGATTTGTCTCCATGGCCGAATCTGTCATGCGCATCAAGTGTGCAAACGGCGGCGT
>SZWC01005522.1:95347-113947 GCA_023375785.1 Penium margaritaceum
GGGCATTCACCCTTGACTCGGGCACCAACCACCACTCATCAAAAGAGAAGGGTGGATTTGTCTCCATGGCCGAATCTGTCATGCGCATCAAGTGTGCAAACGGCGGCGTCGTCCAAGCCATGGGCAAAGGGGACAAGGTGATCACGTTCAACGTGAACGGTGCTGAGAAGGCGGTCAACCTTCAAAAGGTGGTGTACATGCCCTCCTTCACAGCCATCTTGTTGTCCGTCTCACAAATAACCGACAACAACATGACAGTGCTGTTCACCGACAAGGAAGCGGTGGCCCTCAAGAACAAGGACATCAAGATTTTATACACCAAAGACAATCTCATGCTTCAAGTTCCAAGATTTGATGGCCTCTACGTGCTTCAAACCAAAGTCACCAAGGCGTCGGATGAGTAACTCGCATGTGCCACCAAGACATTGGTAGCGGAGCCAAAGGATGCACCACTGGCGACCGTTGCGGCTGCCACATTAACCGAGGACACTGATATTGAGCTGTGGCACTAGCGATTTGGCCATGTGGCCAACAACACACTGCAGAAGATGCAAGAGTAAGAGGTAGTCCACGGAATGGAAGGGTGCACCATGAAGCATGGCGAAGGGTGTACATTGTGTGGACCATGCCTCCGAGCGAAGGCAAAGAAGAAGTCATTTGGGAGAGGAGGTGAACAAGCAGAGCATGTCTTGGGCCTGATACACAATGATGTGTGTGGACCCTTCCGCACACCGTCTAATGGAGGAAGCAAGTACTTCCTGACTTTCATTGACGACCACAGCCGCAAGTTGTGGATCTACTTCCTCAAAACAAAGGCAGAGGTCAAGGAGAAGCTCCTTGAGTTCGTCGCCATGGTGGAGCGGCACACGTTCAAGAAGGTCAAGACGCTCCAAAGTGACAACGGGGGTGAGTACGAGGCATGCAAGCTTTGGCTCAAGCATCATGGCATCCGCCATGAGCACACCACCCTTTGCAACCCCCAAAGCAACGACGTTGCCGAGAGGATGAACCTGACCCTACTCGGCATGGTGCAAAGCATGCTCTTCAACGCAAACTCCTACCTCGCTTTTGGGCAGAAGCAGCAACAATGGTCTGCTACCTCTTCAATCTCACACCAGCAACCGCCTTGCAGAAGCATGGAAAGGAACAGGACAAGCAGTTGAAGACCCCACAAGAAGCATGGTCGAGAAAGAAACCCAACGCATCTCATCTGAAGGTGCTTGGGTCAACTGCATGGGTGAAGATCCAGTCGGCAAAAGGTGGAGGCAAGCTGGACGCACGATTTAGGAAGTGTGTCATGGTTGGGTACGACACATCACACAAAGCCTATCGGCTTTGGGACCAGGCAGCAGGCAAGGTCGTGAGGAGCCGCGACGTTGTGTTTGATGAACGCACCCTTGAAAAGTTAGAGCTACTGGACCCAAACCTCACTCCCAAAGCGGGAGAGTGGATAGTGTTGCTTGAGTCCGGAGGCCAAGCACCCAACAATTGGCTCGCTTTGACAGCAAGTGGTGGGAATGGGAGAGTAGCTATGGTGGATGACGCAGCATCTGACATGGATGCGGATACTGAGGCGTCCAAGGCTTTCGAGTCTGACTTGGAATCTGACGACTCTTCTGACAACGACGACGACGATGACGACGACGACAAACCACCACCTATGGGAGCACCAGCACCAAAGCAAGAAGTTGCACCATTACCCCGACCTACTTTGCGACCAAAGAAAGCACCTTTGCGGTACGATGAGGATTGGATCGGCCTTAGCTGGTCGTGCATGGCTCAGGTAGAGCCATACACAGTGGCAGAGGCAATGAATGGCCCAGATGCGGCCAGGTTGAAGGAGGTAGTGGATAGCGAGCTCGCGTCCATTGCCGAGAACGGAACGTGGGTGCTGGTGGATAGACCTGACAAGGCCCACGTGATGGGATCCAAGTGGGTCCTCCGAGTGAAGAAGAAGCAAGACGATAGCATCGACAAGCTCAAGGCAAGGGTAGTGGCTAAGGGGTTCCCTCAACGCTCGGGCTCAGAGTACGATGAGACGATCGCGCCCTTCGTGACCTTTGCCTCCATCCGCCCTCTCCTTGGAATTGTAGCCGCAAAGAACCTGTAGATACACCAGATGGACGTTAAGACAACTTTTCTTTATGGGAAGCTTGACAAGGAAGTGCTGATGGAGGTGCTCGAAGGTGTCAAAGCTCCCAAGGGCAAGGTGTGCAAGTTTGTGAAAGCCCTCTACGGGGTAAAACAGGCCGGAAGGATGTGGTACAAAGAGATGGACGGTTTCATGACCGGCATCTCCTTTGCACATTGCCAGAATGACCCGAGCATGTACGTGTGCGATGATGGGAGAGGGCTGATGCTGGTTGCGCTATACGTGGATGATCTGATCATTTGCTCATCTTCGTTCGAACTGTTGGATGAGCTCAATTCTGACCTCAGCAAAAGGTTCAAAATGAAGGACATGGGTCCTCTCGAGTACTACCTCGGGATTGCCATCCACTGCAACCGAGTAGCAGGAACCATCAGACTCAACCAAACCAAATACATCGGTGAGGTACTGAAGCGCTACCACATGGAAGCCTGCAAACATGTCAATACCCCAATGACAAACAATACAAAGCTGAAGGCCTCCATGTCACCAAGCAGCGAAGCAAAACAAAGGGAGATGCAAGACATCCCCTACCAGTCCACCGTGGGTAGCATCATGTACGCCATGGTAGGGACTCATCCGGACATCTGCTACGGTGTGGGACAAGTGAGCACATTCATGGCCAACCCTGGGCCACAACATTGGTAGGCAGTTTAGTGCATCTTGCGCTACCTGCAGAAGACACGTCACATGGGCCTCGTCCTTGGAGGCCAAGAAGGAAAGGACCCCCTTCGCCTGAAGTGTTACACCGACGCTGACTGGGGAGGAAGTTTTGATGACAGGAAATCCACCCCTGGATATGTGTGCATCTTGAATGGTGCTGCCATCTCATGGGCCAGCAGGAAGCAGGATTGTGTTTCTGTGTCCATGGATGAGACAGAGTACGTTGCTCTGTCTGAGGTGTGCAAGGAGACTCAATGGCTGCGCAGTCTGCTTGGCAAAATGAAAGTGCCACAGAAGGATGCCACGGTCGTACACGTGGACAACATGAGCGCCATCTCGATGGCTGAAGACGAGATCTTCACCCAGCGAACAAAGCACATGAACATACGTTACCACTACTCACGTGACCTGGTCATGAAGAACGTGGTGGACTTGCAGCACTTCAAAACAAAGAGCATGCTTGCAGGGTGCATGACCAAGCTGCCAGAGAGCGACTTGCACTCTTCAAGCATTCGTGGATTCGGCATGAGGAGTGCGGCAGTGGAAGGGTGAGCCCCAAGACATTGATGGAGCCAAGTAAGCGACAGATGGAAAGAGGTGCAAGGGAGAGATTTGTCGAAAGAGTATGCACCTTGTCCACTGCCTAGCTGGCTAGCCACACATACAGACAAAGCATGCACTGCTCTATGGAGTACATCCCCTTGGTCTGTTCTGAGATGGGCCATGAATGCACAGCCCATAATGGCTATGTCCCCTGTGGCGAATCATAAGAACCATACCTTTTTGGCTTGGTTGAATAGGGCCGTCGTGGGGTTTGACCCCGCAACCGGAGTGTCAAACGAGAAGTTGCGGGGTCAAACCCCACGACGGCCGCAATTTTCTTTGTGGCCCAAACTGGGACAGGAAGCTTCTAGGAAGCTTACTAGAGCCTGCCTTGAGGATGACACTTGGCGGTTTAAGGACGCGCCAAGTAGGATTGTAGGTTGAGGTTGGCTCCAATGGAGCCACTATAAGCAGAAGCTTTAGCAAAGCTCTGCAAGTATGAAATCCTGTACCTTGCATGCATCCATTTACAGTTCTTGCCTTTGAGACTCCTCACAGAGTGTCCAACCAAAGGTAGACACTAACGACCAACATGCGGACTTCGTGAGGTTGCAAACCAAACGAACCTAAAGTGGATCCCTCGTTCGAGGGTGATCTGTTATCTTGGTTGCAATACCAAGAGCGGTTGGCGGCCTCCCATGTCGGGACCCGTTTTCTAGACCGTTGCTATCCGGCGCATTGACACACCACAGAGTATGTTGACCTTCTCGAAGAGGTTTTCATCCACCATATTAGAGTGGTTGTGGAAGCGTCTCATCATTTTCGCATCGCGGGATGCAAGTTCAAGGCCCTTGCCTCCTAGTGGTATGCCATCCTTACCTTAAGATCAAGTCTTAAGAAAGGTGGCTATTTTAGCGATCTCGTCAAGCATTCTTGGTAGAAAGCAGAAATTTCTTTCCCAAAAGAGCTTCCCACATGGCTTCTTTTCGTACCTCTACTGCTAATGGCATAATCGCTTTCGTCAACAGCTTCTCCTAGATTATGAGACACATGGTCCCTCTTGTATTCTCAGTATGAAGGTCATAATGCCCAATATCCGCTCCATCATAACGTCACAACATCCTCTTCATATCAATCAACATCCTGGTGATTTTTCCCAAGCATGCTATCCGTCGCTTGGAGATCACCCATTAACATGTGAACTTGTTCATAAAGCACTTTCTTACCATCTACATGCCTTTTGGTTTTGCCGATGTTTCCACGGATTACCTTTGGAGGCATGGTCACCCTCGGTTTTGCCGCTATGCTTACGAACACGACACCCAAGATATGGAGACGGCCAAGAGAATGCGATGAGGCCATCATCACTTTGCCCTTGTTTGTGTTGTAAGAACCAGCACTGGCAATAAGCCAAGACTTCTCATTGTGTAACTAGTACTTTCACGATTTGGTGACCGTCATTCACAAAGTTCTCTTTCATGCCCAGCCCAAATTGGACCTTCTTTCTCTCACATTTTGATGAGGCCACTTAAGGCTTTGTAAAAATCTTCTCCACACCATCACGGACGGCACACCCATGCAATGAATAATAAGTGTTTCAAGAGGCCTCCATAGTCAGCTTAAACATCTAGTGAAATACTTTCAGTGCTTCCGCGGCTTGCTTAAACACATACTTTTCCTTGGTTTCTTACGTGAATCACGGCATCAAGTAGCTTGGAAGAAAATACTCTATGAGTCAAGGAAAATGAAAAGGATGGTGAGTATTGCTCATTATTTTGTGAGCGATGATGAGGGGAATTATAATTTAGAAATCCTGAAACAAAGTTGAGTTCTTTCTACACTTTCTTATCCTCTTTTGTCTTTGTATTTCCTACTTGGTCTCCCCTGTAATGTTATGTATAAAATGGCATCTTTGTTCCTCCGAGTTTAGTTGTCCATTTCTTTTGTTGGTGCTCTGCAACCTAGGTCATGGCCCAGGTTGGAGACGTTTTATGTACCCACCTTATGTAAAGACTTAAGAAGAGAGCTCGCAAATGTCAAAATTAAGGAGGGATGGGGAGGATAGAGAGCTAATCCACCACGAAAGAAGTTTGGCAGCATTTGACACTAGCCTGAATCTTTGTAAACCATACATTCTTAGCATGGATTATGGGTCTGCGGGCTCCTACTAGCCACCCAGTGTACGCCAAGAGTGATTGGAAGCCGTGGTTGTAGATGCATCCAATGACAATGTCGCGTATGTGACCCCATGGTTCTTTTGTCATAAATGTTCTTATTTTAATCATGGGATGCCAGTATACGTTCACTTTCTATACGGCTGCACAGCGTTCATTAGCAACACACAGTACATTGACATGGGTATTGAGTATACCTATGTTTATGTGTTTTTGTCATGCATTATGTACTGTATGTGTTCAGGGTTGGGTACATGATGAATTGTTTACTAGGATTAATGTCAACATCCCCAATACACCTATCACACACACTACCAATTATTAGCACATCCAGACCTTTTCAAAGACATTATTGTGTCCATTTCTTGCACAAATGGCATTGATAATGTCCTTCCATTGTCGAGGTCCAGCGCAATTACTGTGCAAAGCCTTCCATGAAAGGTCCGGGCCGTCCACTAACCAACCATCGTTGGACCGTAGGTGGCAAAGAATGGATCCAGGCCAGGATCTCACAGGCAGGACACAAGTTGCCAGTGAGACAACATCCATCAGGGTAGCAGTCGACAAACTCCACATCGTCTTCTGTAGAGTCAGCGTCCTCTAACGCACTCTCCTCCATGTCGTAAAAGACGTCTTCCTCTTCCTCGTCACATGCATTGTTAGCATTCTGACACGCTCCATGTTGACAAGGACACATGTACATCTTCACAATATGAACTGGCCTTGGTCTCCAATCCTTCCATGTCATGAGGATGCATGTGGCACAGGCTCCAGCCAGGAATGATGTCACAGAATCCATGGCACTCTGCGCCGGTCTGAAAGTGAGGCCGCTAAAGCGAAGTTGTAATGAAGAGAATGAACCACACGACGTTGTCATTCCTTTATTGCAGATTTTGTCAAGACACAATAGATGAATTACTAATTTGGAAATCCATATTTCACTAATGTCCTTGAGTGTATTCTTATCATTCACACAACCAAGGGTTCACTTGGTTCAAAAACAAACCTGGTTCAGGAGGAAAACATTTGAAAACTTGGTAAAACACTATGGCATTTTAGTCCCCATCAGACCCACTCTACCCCACATGCACTAGACCCAACAGTTGTTGTAGCCCTGCAACAGTCCTCCTCGTTGACTTGAGCTTGGCTCTCTCACATCCCTTGTACACCCAGTGGTGGAGGTAAGGCACCTTCCCACTTGGTTCTTCCTGTTGTCACCAAGTGTGCTCCCACATGCACCGTCTTCAACTTGACCTGCAAGACACACATGGCGACATTAGAGCATGAATGAGAAATGTACAACATAAGAGGGAGTAAGAAGTGGAATAAGCATCTGCTGATGCAACATGTCAAACTTACCTTTTAAATAACATCGGGCTCGTCATCCCACTCCTTTGCGCACTCCTCCCACCCGTCCATGACACAAACCTCCTGTTGTTTGTGGAAAGTTCTTGCTTCCCACTCCCTCTGCTACTGCGGAACAGTGAATTGGTCTTCGTCCTTCTGATCCTCCTCCTCCGAGGCACTAAGGACGTGCCGTTCAGGGTCATAGATCTCTTCTTGCGCAGAGTCGTAGACAGCTGCCTCGGGGTCGTACTCAACATCGTTATTTGTGCCTCCCGACGGTCCTGTTGCCCTTGCAGTTGCCGTTGCTACTGCAGAGGCTGCAGCAGCAACTCTGCTTGCTATGTCATTGGTGTTCCTGTGCCCCGCCTGCCCCATCCATCCCTAGCCTGCGCCAATCCCCAACACGCTGGACTGTCGTCGGAAAGGATGAAAATGGTTTTTGGTGCTGTGCTTGCAGCACGTGAAACCGCTGCTGTGTTACGGGGGGTTCCAGTGGCAATTGCCGCAACCTGTGCTACAGTTGCTACAGCTTCTCTCTCTGCTTGGGTCTCGACTGGAGGCCACCTACCAGCGTAGGCCTTTGTCCTCACGGTACCTTCTGCGCGTTGTAGTCGGCGTTGAAGTGTATTGGCTGCTACCTTAGCAGCAGGAGACACAGCAGGCTCGTTGGTACACTTCTTCTTTGTGTGTCTCTTCTGGCCGCAGTGGGGACATATGTAGTTCTTCCGACGCTTTTCCTCACGGTCCCACCGAGCGCTCTTCGGCCGTCCTGATCCGCGTTCAGGTCCTGGCTGCTGCCACATCAGTCCATCCAGGGCTTTCAACAACGCAGGGTTAACGCCTGGCATGGGAAAGTTGTAGGTGCGCCTGTAGGCCGTTCGGGTGAGTCCAACATCGGAGAGTGGCTCGGCTTGCTCCCCACGGCCGATGACGAATGTGCATGCATGCGCACAGGGCTGCCCCCACTCCTTCCACGCACTGCAACTCTGGGGCCTTTCCTCCACAACGTCGTACTTGTGTGCTAGGAAGCTACTGTTGAGCAGGCGCTTTGCCAGTGTTGGCGCAAGTCCGCCTTCGCATGACTTGCTGAGTTTGCGCTTTTCTACAAAAAAATGCTGCACCCATGTGTACAGAGACACAAAACAATAGAAGTGAAATAGTTTTCTGCACTCAATGATGCGGGCGTTCAAAGACTCCGCCACGTTCGAGGTGGTGTGTCCACCATGGCCGAGAGGACAATCCAGCCTGGCCCAGTGCTCCCTTCGTATGCCGCCCACCCCGTCTGCTCCGAGGAGGTAAACTGCAGTGTGGGAGTTCACGGCACGTAGCTGTTCTTCACATCTCGTCCATTCTACGGGTGTGAGCGCATGTGCCAGCCGCCAAAACCAGTACCCAGCTTGCTTACCAAACTTCTGCCTTATGTTCTGCCGCAAGTGGAAGCAACAGTGTGTGTGATGGGCCCCAGGCAGCTCCTTCTCCACAGCGTTCAACAGACCTTTGTCATGGTCAGAAGTGACGACTGTGCCCTTTTGTTCCGTCGTGGGATACGCAATTGCCAGCTGCTCCAAAAACCACTTCCAGTTCTCTTCATTCTCCCCCTAAACCATGACCCACGCCATCAGCACAGCGTTGTCGTTGGCGTCAAAAAACTGGCTAATGAGCAGCACCTGTTTGTGCCCATCGTGAGGATCTGTCGTGCATGCTGGAACCCCAGGATAGTGGCACCAGGGGCAACGAACGCCCTCATGAAGACGCCGTCCTTGGTCGCCTCAGCAAGGGAATGCGTGTTCTGGTCCACAAGCTTCAATTGCGGAGCACAGGGGGATTTTGTTAGAATTATGTGCAAATCTCTGGCATAGATGAGAGAATACGTGCCCTCAACAAGTGAACATGTCGTACCTCTTCACAGTATAGTGGGAATAGGCTCCATGATAGGGCTTTGGGGTCGATCATGTTATCCTGCGCCTTAGACTTTGCCCGGTACATCGTGTTCTTGTCGACCGCTTTACCTGTTGATTTGCGGACCACGGCCGAAAACGTCTTCACGTTAGCTGTGGGGTTCCGCTTCAGCGTCGACTCAATCTGCCGCGCCACCCACTTTACAGTCTTCGCGAGGTCTCCACGACCAACTCCCAGGAAATACTTGTGTCCGTTAACAAACTCGTCCACCACGACACCAGCGCCATTTGGGGCCATTTGGACACGGAGAAGCCAAGGGCAATTTTTCTCCTTGAACTGCCCACACCGTGCAGTGAACTATGTCTTCTCACTGCGTATCCATCGAATAGTCATTCGGTTCGTGATTCTATAATCATCGACTGCTGCGCGAGCCTCAGCCATGTCTCGGAACGACATCCCTGCAGGAAAAGACAAATCTGCCTTTCTGCTCTTTGGGGCCTCACCAGACGCCTCATCGTCCGAAGACATTGCACCACAAACATCAACATGGCACGATTCAAGGGACAGATCGCTGGCCTTAACATCTACACAGAAGGGGAACACAGGACACATTTTCTACCAGAAGCATGATTCGGGCGAGATAACCTCAGTGTGTCCCTTGCTTGTTCGGGAAAAATGAGGAGCACCTCAGTACGCTGCTCATGCTCAAAGTACTCGTCATATACGAGGTTTTGGATGGATGGGGTTTGGGGCATGAGACCTGGCTCGTTGAGCTGCGAGCGTGAGAGACCACGAGGTTCAGAAACCACAGGAGCGTCGCCTCACCTATGCCTACGCGACGCAACCCATTGCAACTGGGCGGCCATCTTCGCCGACGTGGGTATAATACATGTAAAATTGGAAGTAAACACACTAGATACCCAGCCTCACCGGGCTCAGAGGCGTGAACAAGCGCATCCATAGCACACGGCAGCCGTGCGTGGTGGGTGTCTAACGAGCATGACGGGGCCTCGGACCAAACTGTCCACAGCGGTCGAGAGTAGGGTCCGATGCATGGCCACGAGACACTCTGGACAGTGTAGGTAGTGGAAGAAGAGACGGGAACACTGTGGAGTAAGCACCAAGACGGGTGCACTATGTATGGAGGTCAAGAACCACACAGATCTGTCAAAGTGCAATGAGAGGTGAGTGAAAAATGACAGTCATGCGCCACAGAGTTGTTAGGTGACGGGAGAGCCATAGAGCGAGCGGGCGGCGGGCTCGCTGTCGCTCGCGGTTCTCCCCCAACCCTGCTCGGGGTCGAACCACCCCACTCAGTTTTTGCTGAGTGTTTCGCCCAGCCAAAACCACACGATATACCCGGCTAACCACAATGACCAAACGACCTCAATTGAGCAAGTCTATCGGAATATGCCCACAACGAAGGCCCCTTGTGCACATCCTCTCCGCTGGTCCTCCGTCTTGGTGGAAACGCTGCCGTGACGAAGGTCTCTGGCTTAGTCACCTGCATCGGTGTTAGTGGAGTGTGTGCAGCGAGGCCAGAGGTCACAACATGCCATGAATCAACACTCCCCCATGCCTCGCAGCCGACACACACGTGACCACGTACGCATAGGGACAAAGGTCTCTCCCCCATGACCCACAGCCGACGCATAGTGACACACACGGACATTCACAAACGTGTGTCACAAGGAGTGACAGACAACGATGCAAGCACTAGTCACAGCCATTCAGCCAGGATCACCACGCGGACACAACAACCCAACAGCATGCACAACAGCCTTGAAGACGTTGCTGCTGAGTGCCTTCGTCGGGAAATCGGTGCGCTGCTATCGTGTATCAACCCAGACGACCTGTACATCACCTGCAGCGATACGCTTGCGCACAAAATGATGCTCAACATTGATGTGTTTCGTGCGTGTGTGATGCATGCCATCATGTTCAGCAATCGCCTTAGTGCTTTGATTGTCACAGTGCAAGGTGATACAGCGGATGGGGACGCCAAGCTGTTGCAGTAAGCGACACAGCCACACACTCTCGCAAGTGCCTATGCCTAGAGCAACATATTCAGCCTCACTTGAACTGCGTGCCACACAGCCCTGCATACCACTCTTCCACGACACTGCGGTCCCGCCAACGAGGAAGATGTAACCTGTACGACTGCGTGCGTCATTGTCATGTGTCCAATCGCTGTCCGTGTATCCATCCACAACAACAGATGGTTGTGCACGGTAACACAACCCAGTGCGTGTAGTGGAGAGGGCGTACCGGACAACGCACAGTGCAACCTCCATGTGTCAAGCTCGGGGAGCCTGGGAGAACTGGGACAGGAAGTTCACGGAGAAGGCGACATCTGCCCTGGTCGTGGTCACCAGATACATTAGTGACCCAATGACGCGAAGATAGTCGGTTACATCGACAGACTCCCCCAGCTTAGACACATCATGTGTCTTCAGCAGCCTCTGACCTGCTGGGGTCATGGGCGTGGACGCGATGGGTGTGGACTCAAGCAGTGAGGCAAAACGCTCCCCTAGGCTATGGACGTATGCAGCCTGGTGAACATGGAGTGTGCAACGAGAACGATCACGCTCAAGCTCCATGCCCAAGAAGACACGAGTAGGGCCCAAGTCTTTCATCTTGTACGTGGACTATAGAAGCGTCTTTACTGACTAGACAGCGGTCTAACTGGGGGATGCTATCAGCAGATCATCTACGTAGACAAGGACAGCAACGAATGGGGCGGAAGGTGGACTGACAAAGAGCGACAGATCCACCGTACTACGTCGGTAACCTCCTTTCTCAAGAGTGGAAGTAATCTCTTAGTTCCAACACCATGGCGATTGTTTCAGGCCATAGAGGGCCTTTCGCAGGCGCCAGACTCGGTTTGTGTCGTCAGAGAATCCGGGAGGCTGGACCATGTAGATCTCCTCGTCCAACTGTCCATGGAGGAACGCATTGTTCACATCCATCTCTTCGAGCTCCCAGTCGTGATGAGCCACAAGACTTAACAGCGCTCTGGCAGTGCTATACCGGTACAAACGTCTTGTTGAAGTCGGCGCCGGGGACCTGGGAGAAACCCTTTGCTGTGAGACGTGCCTTGTACTTGTCAAGTGCACCGTCGGGCTTGTACTTGTGCCGAAGTACCCAACGGGCGTCGATGGCTTTGCGCTCAGGTGGTAGATCGACAAGCTCATAGACCGAGTGAGCTCCAAGGGCATTGAGCTCGTCACGCATGGCAGCCTCCCACTGCTCGGAGTCGAAGGCTACATGGGCTTGACATACGGTTGTCGGCTCAGAGGGTAAGGCAGTAGTGACCGACGTGGCGTGACACTCGGCAGTGCTGCACACCACAGCAGCTTCTAGGGCCCGTTCATGCTCGGAGGCAAGGAGCGTATAGCCGAGAGCAGAACTGGGATGGATGATCCCAGTAGCTAGGCCCAGTGCCTCCATGCCGGTAGGAAGAACAGGCGCGTGATCAGCCTGAGATGCAGACTGAGAGGGAGGAGGGCGTGCCGATGTTGTGGAAGTGGTAGAACGGTTGGGTAAGGCACGAAGGCGTCCACCCTGGATGAAGGGTGAAATAGGAGCGGAACTAGTGGGGACAGGCGGAGGTGGATTAGACACCCTGACGGGAAAGACTGCGGGCGAAGAAGCAACGGGAGGAGTGCCTGGACTGGACGGGACAGCGGAAGATGAGGCAGACTGGACAGCATCAGTGCTAGGAGACGATGGTGTGTCAGAGGGGCTAGGCGACACGGCAGGGGAGGAAGACACAGAGAAGGTAGGAACAGGCCCTGACGACAAGGATTGCACAGAGGGTGAGAGCTGCGGTGCAGCACCAGGGACTATAGGACCGGCAGGACTGACATCCCCCCTCAACCGAGAGAGAGGCAGGAGAGAGGAGGCAGGAGGCAGGCAATCGAGATCACGAAGGAAGACAGACTCAAAGAACAAAGCATCGCGAGACTCAACGACACACTGCCGGACAGGGACCCAAAACCGCCAGGCTTTGGACTGAGCAAACGCCGAGAAAGGGGCAGAGATAACCGCGAGGGGACAGTTTCCCATCACGGAGAGATCCTCCAGGAGCCAAACAGACGCGATGCAGCCCCAGACCCGAGCGAGGCGCAGATCAGCCCGACTTCCATGCCAGCGCTCAAAGGGTGTGATGGTGCGGGGAAGGGGGCCGTGCAGAACACGGTTCCGGACCCATGTCATGTAGCACATGGCTTCGAAGGCAAAGAGCGGCGACAGACCGGACTCAGACAGAAGCGTTCGGACGCCGTCGGCAAGTGTCCGGTTCCAACGCTCAGAGACACCGTTTTGCTGGGGTGTGTAAGGAGCCGACGTCTCCAGGCACACCCCACGAGACTCGAGTAGACGAGCGGTGGGACCAAGTAATACACCACCCCGGTCGCTGTGGAAGACGCGGAACGACCGCTGACAGGCACGTTCAGCCTGAACGAGCCATGACTCAACGACAGAACAGACGTTGCTCTTTTGACAAAGAGAAAACACCCAACGAAAGCGAGAAAAGTCATCCATAATGCACAAGACATAGCGACCAACGTCACCTAAGAGGTCATGACGTAAAGGCCCCATGAAATCTGCATGGAAACGATCCAGGGGATGTGTGGAGGGTGATCAGAAGGAGAGAACAGAGAATGATGCATTTTTCCTTGCGCACAGTCAAGAAAATCGGCAGGACAAGGGGCAGGGAAGGTAGAGGGCGAGAGACCAAGAGCGGGCTACTAGAGACGTAGCATGCTGTGAAGGGCATCAGTGTGCACATGACTAAGGCGACGATGCAAGAGCCGTACAAGGTCAGGAGCGAGAGAAGGGGCAACGTGAGCAAGAGCAAAACTGACATCAGGAGCGGAGGGGGCGTGCAAGGGAACACGATAGAGTTGGCCAAACTTCACACCACGGAGCACAGCACGTTGGGTGGAACGGAGACAATTGGCCTGAGGGTGAGTGTGCACCCTGGAGGGTCCCTAGCAGTGGCTGTTTCACACCACCAACTATTTTTTGAGAGACTGAAATTGTGGAGGAAACTGGTTCCAAGGATGGCAAAATCTGGTCAGAGAGTGAGGCAATAGTTTTGGCCTCAATTGGATGGGAATTAAAACTTGATTAAGGCTCACAAGCAGTGGCATTTTATATCCATTGATCTAAGCTTTCCAGAACACTAAAGCATGCCAGATTTGGAGCTTCCTAGCAGATTCTATGGCTTCTAGAGTGCTCCTTGGTAGGCTGTCCTTTTCCCACCTAGGAAGGCATCCCTTCCCTCCTCTAGAAGCTTCTGCCCCTTCCTAGATTCCTCAGCTTGCTTCTAGTAGGAGGGAAGGTGTCCAGAAGACCAAGACACCTCTAGATGCCTTGTAGGACAAGTCACCCCTTCTAGAAGGTGTGCCACCTTCCTGGACCCTCACCTAGCCTTCTAGAAACTTAAAGAGGAACTCTAGAGGTTGAGCTAGCTTCCTGGCATCTATTTTCCACCTCCCTTGAGGCAGGGCATAATTTCATCTTTTGGGACTTGAACCCGGGCCCCTGCCTCTAGAGGTGGACACCATTAACCACTAAGCCACTAAGGCTTGTCTTTTTGGTGTTCCTTTTTGGAGTCACTCCTGCCATGGTGAGGAGCATCATTCCAACAATCTCCCCCTTGCGCGTCACCCATGGCAGATGTCCATGCTCAGCGTGCAATTCAAGAGGCTTGAGAAAGCCCAAGCTCCATACAAGTAGCATCTTGCCTGACCTTGGGTCGCGCCTTTGTCATGGCATCAGCGAGCATGTGCTTTGTGCCGCAATGCCCAAGCACCACATCACCCTGTGCAACAAGGTCTCGTGCAAAGTGCTGCCGGATCTCTATGTGCTTGGTCCTCCGGTGTAGCACAGGGTTCTTGGTCAGGCTGATGGCACTCATGTTGTCAACATTGAGTGCCGTTGGCTTCTTTTACGGCACCCCAATCTCCTTGAGCAATCGCCGCAGCCATAGTGCCTACTTTGCGGCTTCCGCGAGCGCAATATACTCCGCCTCAGTGCTGGATAGAGCCACACTGTCCTGCTTCCGGTTTGCCCAAGACACCGCTGCACCACCGAGCACAAAAACATAGCCTGATGTTGACTTGCGGTCATCAACGTCACCTGCCCAGTCAGCATCAGAGTAGCCAACCAACTCGAGGGAGTCAGTCCGCGCTCTCCCTCCAAACACAAGTCGCGAATGTGCCGTTGCCTTCAAGTAGCGGAGGATTCTCTTCACCGCTTGCCAATGTAGCGGCCCCGGATCAGCAACATAGCGGCTCACTTGTCCTTCAGCAAAGGCAAGGTCAGGCCGCGTCGCGGACTAGTACGGTACTCCAGCCATCTCCGCCTTCTCGTCCTCCGTGCTTGGGCCCATGCTCAAGCTCAGCTCACATGTCGTTGTCATAGGTGTGCCGATGGGGTTGCACTCCTCCATGTTGTAGCAGCGGAGCACCTCCTGCACATGTTTTTCTTGGCCCATCTCCAGCGTGCGTGCTTTGCGGTCCCTCTTGATGGCGATGCCAAGGTAGTACTCAAGCTCGCCCATGTCTGTCATCTTGAACCGGCCGCCAAGCTGTTGCTTCAGGCTCTTGAGCTCCCCCTCATCCGAAGACACAAGGATGAGGTCATCCACGTAGAGGACGACAATTTGGTGGAGTCCTGGCTGATTATGCACGTACACGCTGTGATCGGCCTCGCAGCGCTTGAAGCCAAGCTCACCCATGAAACCATCCATCTTGAGGTACCACATAAGCGGAGATTGCTTCAGTCCATAGAGTGCCCTGCGAAGCCGACACACCTTCCCTTGCGGCACATTCACCCCCTCTGGCACCTCCATGTAGACTTCCTTATCCAGGTCACCATTGAGGAACGCAGTTTTCACGTCCATTTGGTGGATTTTGTAGTCGCGTGCCGCTGCCACCGAGAGGATAATACGGATGGAGGCAAACTTGGCAACTGGTGCAAAGGTCTCGTCGTAGTGCTCCCCTTTTCTCTGGGCATATCCTTTCACCACCAGCCGCGCCTTGTACCGCTCCACCTTCCCCTCCTTTGTGAGCTTCTTCCGGAAGATCCACTTGGAGCCGATGATTTTCTCGCCCTCAGGCCGGTCAACCAGCTCCCAAGTGCCGTTCTCCTCGTGGGAGGCAAGCTCAGATTTTATTGCTCCCTCCCACTCAGCCCCATCCTTCTCCTGCAGTGCCTCCTTTACAATTTAAGGCTCCTCTTGCGTGAAGAAGGCTTGTGCAAACCCAGTCCAGATGCCCTTGTCGGCATCGTAACTTTTAGTCTTTCTTCGCACACGGTTTCTCATGCGGGGCTCTTTAGGCGGTTGTTGTTGTTGCTGTCCCCTTTTGGCGCCATCCTCTCCAAGCGCCTGCTCCCCCTCTCTTGGAGACCTTGGAGACATCGGTCGACTCCCCGCCTCCATGTCCATCTCCGGTGCTTCGGATTCCTCATCCGAACTGGCCGGAACAACATGTGCCATTCGCCCATCCCTCGGGCGATCCTCTCCGGCTGGTGCTACTGCGAGGATGTCACCCTCATTCACGTCCTCCGGCGTCTCCCCCTCAAGGACTGGCATCCACTCCCCCCTCTTGGAGAGACCTGCCTCCTTGTCTGTCCAACGGCTTTTCTCGTCGAACTTGACGTCGCGACTCCGCCCAATCTGCTGCCTCCTTGGGTCAAAGAGCCGGTACGCCTTGCTTCCGCTCTCATATCCAAGGAAAATACACCAGCGGATACGCGGGTCCAGCTTGCTCCGTCCCTCACGTGCCTGCACCATTGCATGTGCAATACAACCAAATGTGTGGAGGTGACCCACTGCCGGCTTCCTCCCGCTCCACACTTCTTATGGCGTCTTCCATGCATTGCTCTCCTTGTCCTTCAGCGGCTTGGTCGGCATGAGATTCATGATGTACGCTGCTTTCCTTGCCGCCTCCGCCCAATACCGTTGTGTAAGGCCGGCGTCGCTCAACATGGATCGCACCATGTTAAGGATTGTGCAATTCACTCTCTCTGCGACGCCATTCTATTGTGGGGAGTGTGGAGTTGTTTTCTGCCACTCAATCCCCTTGCTCTTCATCCACCCAAGGCACCCCACATATTCATCGCCGTTGTCACTTCGGAACGCCTTCAACTCTGTTTGCCGCTCCCCATCAGCCACAAACTCTTGCATGCACGCAAGGACCTCGTTCTTCCGCTTCATTGGGTAGAGGTAGAGTTTCCGGCTGTGGTCATCGATGAAGGTGAGGAAGTAGCGAGCTCCGCCGATGGAGCTCTCAAGCGGTCGACACACATCTGTGTGTACCACGGCCAGTTTTGCCGATGCACGCGTCCCCTTGGCGACAAACGGCTGCCGAGTTGATTTGCCAATGATGCATGGCTCACACACGGTCTCCTTGGTTCCATCAAGGCCGCTGATTTGGAGACCCCACACCACTTCCCTCTTAGCCATCTCCTTCACTGTTGATGGAGAAATGTGGCAGAGTTGGCGGTGCCATATGTCCAGGTCTCCTCCGTCCTTCGTTGCAAGATTGGCGGCGTTTGACCCCACCCGGTTGCTGAGGATCTTCGCGCGTAGCAAGTGTAAGTCCTCCTCCCTCTTAGCACGCGCAATCACCTCACCTTTGCCCTCTTTGCGGATGACGGCCTCCTTCTTTGTGAAGAGCACCTCAAGTCCCTTGTCGGTAAGGCGGCTGACGGAGAGCAGGTTTGCCCCAAAGTTAGGCATATGCAGCACATCGTAGATTGTGCTCGTGACAGGTTTGCCATCCACAATTGACTCAATGCGGACGTTACCCTCACCGGCGGCCACCTCTGTTTTTCCATTGGCCACCGTCATGCGTCTCTCCGAGGCGCCATAGGTGAAAAATGCCGCCCTGTTGCATTGCGTGTGTCGGCCTGATCCGGAGTCGATAACGGCAACTCCCGGATCCCTCAAGTTGGTGGAGTTGTACGCCATAAGGGCGTGCTCATCTTTCTTCCAACCCCGCTGTGACCGATCTGTTTTCTTCTTGGGACAGTTGCGCGCGTAGTGGCTATCCTTGCCGCAGTTGAAGCACTCCCCCTTCTTGTCACCCTTCTTGGTGCCCTGTTTGGCACCCTTCCACTTGTCGCCTCGGCCTCCACTTTGAGGATGAACCGTGTAAGCTGAAGCTGATGCCGCTGAACTCTCTCGACCGCCACGTCGCATCCACTCATTGCGCACGTACTCAGCAACCTTCTGGTACTTCAGCTCGTCGGAAGGCCAGCCACCAAGGACTGTGATCATGGGACTCCAACTGTATGGCAAGGACAGAAGGAGGATCATAGCTTGCAACTGAGAGTCGACCTCCCAACCCATGGCCACGCACTCCGCTGCGAGGGACTCAATCTGCTGCATGATCTCCATGATGTTGTCGCCTTCGTTGGCTCGGAGGGTGATGAGCCGTTTGAAGATGAAGAGCTGATTGGCAAGGTTGCTTGACTGGTAGATGGAGCAGAGTTTTGACCATGCGTCCGTGGCCAGGGTGCATCCTTGGATGTGCCCAAGTTGTGGTGGGCATAACGCGGACACAAGGAGCACCAATGCCTTTTTGTTGTGCTTCTTGTATGCCTCCTTCACCTCAGCCATTGCGGTCTCCGGCGGAGCTGTCTCATTACCCTTTACGAGCTCAAGCAATCCATTGTCGTCGAGGAAGACCTCAAACTGCCACCTCCACAAGGCAAAGCCCGTTGGGAGCGTGAAATCAAGCTGGCTTTGAACCCCTTAGAGGCGTGGGCCCATAACCCTTTGTTGGCCTGAGGGTGAGTGTGCACCCT
>SZWC01005523.1:1278-39381 GCA_023375785.1 Penium margaritaceum
CCCCTTCCTGCTGCTGACTTCCACTTGCAAGGGTAGCAAAGTGCTCAAGATTTTGTATTGTAGGAATTTGGGCTTCGATGCATGGGATATGAACAGTTGAGGGAATGGTTGCATGAGGGCGATTGGGCTGGCGGGCGGGCGAGCAGGCCGGCAAGTGGACGGGCAGGCGGGCAGATGGGCAAGGGGCCGGACGGGCCTGCAAACAGATGGGCAGGCGGATGGGCCAACAGGCTGGTGGGGAGTGGCTACCGGTGGGTGGGTGGGTGGGTGGGTGGGTGGGTGGATGGGCGGAGGAGCCAGCTGGGGCTGACAGCCGATGCCCCCCGGCTCACGAGGCTGTAGAAGACGGGTGCACAGGCTGGGCCGCTGGCCGTTTGGCGGGTGGGCCAGCTCTCTGGCGGGCATGCGTGCTAGGACGGTGGCTCTCATGTTGGTGCTCAGGTGGGGCGCATCGGTGGTGAGCAGCGATTTTGAGAGAGAAACGACAGTTGTTCTGAGAGAGAAAAAGCAGCGACTTTGACGCTTATGCGTTGCTGTCTCCGCCTCTATCGCCTCCTGCTCCTCTCCTTCTGTTTCTGCCCCTTCTGTCAGTCGGTGGTTCAGGCCCTTATCCGCTGCTGCTTCCGATGCTGGCCTTGTCGCAGGAGGCACGGAGACGCCGTTTGCGCAGACGCCCGTGACGGACCTCACGGCCGTAGGCGAGGGTCGAGGCACGGTGCTCAGTCTCAAGCTCGACCGCCTGTCTGACAGCGTGACGGGACAGACGGTGGTCGACCCCAAGGGCTACCTCACCGACCTCAAGAGCATGAAGATCACGAGCAGCGCCGAGATCTCCGACATCAAGAAGGCGCGCCTCCTCCTCAAGTCCGTCATCCAGACCAACCCGAAGCACGCGCCGGGGTGGATCGCCGCGGCGCGCTTGGAGGAGGCCGCCGGGAAGCTGCAGGCGGCCCGGGGTTTCATCCAAAAGGGCTGCCTGGAGTGCCCGAAGAACGAGGACGTGTGGCTGGAGGCGTGCCGGCTGGCCTCGCCGGACACGGCGCGCGCTGTCATCGCGCGGGGGGTCAAGGAGATCCCGTCGTCCGTGAAGCTGTGGATGCACGCCGCGCGGCTGGAGAAGGAGGAGGCGGCCAAGTCGCGCGTGTTGAGGAAGGCGCTCGAGCACATCCCGGACTCGGTGCGCCTGTGGAAGGCCGTGGTGGAGCTCGCGCGCGAGGACGACGCGCGCATCCTGCTGTCGCGTGCGGTGGAGTGCTGCCCCTTGCACGTGGAGCTGTGGCTCGCGCTGGCGCGGCTCGAAACGTACGAGAACGCGAAGAAGGTGCTCAACCGCGCGCGCGAGAGCCTGCCCAAGGAGCCCTCGATCTGGATCACGGCGGCAAAGCTGGAGGAGGCAAACGACAACGCCGCCATGGTGGGGAAGATCGTGGAGAGGGGTATCCGCGCGCTCAAGCGGGAGGGCGTGGCGATCGACCGCGAGGCGTGGATGAAGGACGCAGAGGCGGCGGAGAGGGCGGGGTCGGTGGCCACGTGCCAGGCGATCATCCGCGCGACCGCCGGAGACGGGGTGGAGGAGGAGGACAGGAAGCGCACGTGGCTGGCCGATGCGGAGGAGTGCCTGAAGCGGGGGTCGGTGGAGACGGCGCGTGCGATCTACGCGCACGCGCTCGCTGTGTTCCCAGGGAAGAAGGGCGTGTGGAGGAGGGCGGCGCAGCTGGAGAAAACCCACGGCACGAGAGAATCCCTCGACGCGTTGCTGCGACGGGCTGTCACCTACTGTCCCCAGGCGGAGGTCCTCTGGCTCATGGGGGCAAAGGAGAAGTGGCTCGCAGGGGACGTGCCCGCCGCCCGTGCCATCCTCGAGGAGGCCTATGCGGCCATCCCCAACTCCGAGGAGATCTGGCTGGCGGCCTTCAAGCTGGAGTTTGAGAACCGCGAGTACGAGCGCGCGCGGCGGCTGCTCGCCAAGGCGCGCGACCGCGGCGGAACGGAGCGCGTGTGGATGAAGTCCGCGATCCTCGAGCGCGAGGTGGGCGACTCGGACGAGGAGCGCTCCCTCCTCGAGTCGGGGCTTGCGCGCTTCCCCGAGTTTCACAAGCTGTGGCTCATGCTGGGGCAGCTGGAGGTGCGGCTGGGGCGGCTGGAGGCGGCGAGGGAGGTATTCCAGCGGGGGCTGCGGCGGTGTCCTCACAGCACGCCGCTGTGGCTGGCGGCGGCGGCGCTGGAGGAGCGGGTGGGGGGAGTGAGCAAGGCGAGGGCGGTGCTGGAGCAGGCGCGGCAGAAGAACGCGAAGAGCGCGGAGCTGTGGCTGGCGGCGGTGCGGACGGAGGGGAGGGCAGGCAACAAGAAGGTGGCGGAGGCGACACTTGCGAAAGCTCTGCAGGTGCGTGTTTGATGTTTTTTTTTTGGGGGGGGTTCGTTCTTGTTTGGGTCTCCTCTTCTGCGGTGTGACCTGTGCAGTGCTTGTTTTAGGAAATCGATAAACGTTTTCTCTGCTGTCGTTACTTCATGTTGCTTCACTTCGATTTCCTTCACTTAACTTTCCCTGCCCTCTGATTCCCCTCAATTCCCCTCACTTCACTTCACTTCACTTCACTTCACTCCACTTCACTTCACTTCACTTCACTTCACTTCACTTCACTTCACTTCACTTCACTTCACTTCACTTCACTTCACTTCACTTCACTTCACTTCACTTCACTTCACTTCACTTCACTTCACTTCACTTCACTTCACTTCACTTCACTTCACTTCACTTCATTTCACTTCACTTCATTTCACTTCACTTCACTTCACTTCACTTCACTTCACTTCACTTCACTTCACTTCACTTCACTTCACTTCACTTCACTTCATTTCACTTCACTTCACTTCACTTCACTTCACGTCATTTCACTTCACTTCACCTCACTTCACTTCATTTCACTTCATTTCACTTCATTTCACTTCACTTCACTTCATTTCACTTCACTTCACTTCACTTCACTTCATTTCACTTCACTTCACTTCACTTCACTTCACTTCACTTCATTTCACTTCACAGACTGTGACCCCCGACTGTACCCACGTGCTCATGCCTCATCCCCAGCGTCACACTTCATTGTGTGGCCATGCTGCACCACGTCATCGCCATGCCATCACCATGTCATCACCATGTCATCACCAGGTCATCACCATTACATCACCATGTCATCACCATGTCAACACCAGGTCATCTCCATGACATCACCATGTCATCACCATGTCATCACCATGTCATCACCATGACATCACCATGTCATCACCATGACATCACCATGTCATCACCAAGTCATCACCATGACATCACCATGTCATCACTATGTCATCACCAGGTCATCACCATGCCATCGCCATGTCATCACCATGTCATCACCAGGTCATCATCATGACATCACCATGTCATCACTATGTCATCACCAGGTCATCACCATGCCATCGCCATGTCATCACCATCTCATCACCAGGTCATCACCATGACATCACCATGTCATCACTATGTCATCACCAGGTCATCACCATGCCATCGCCATGTCATCGCTGTTCAAGTTATGGGAACACGCCATCTGTGGGTGCAAGCCAGAGCTTCAGGCTACCTCTGGGTCAGCAAGGCTGTCGCCACCTGTGCTTGCCCTCCTCCCTCCCTGCCCCCCCTCCCTGGCCTGCTGCCCTGCCACGAAGCTGTCGCCCCTCTCATCCTTCGCTCCATGTGACAGGACTGTCCGACGTCGGGGCTACTGTGGGCGGAGGCGATAGAGATGGCCCCGCGCCCGCAGCGGCGGTCCAAGGGTGTGGACGCGCTCAAGCGCTGCGACCACGACGCGCACGTCATTGCCGCGGTGGCGCGGCTCTTCTGGGCGGACCGGAAGGTGGACAAGGCGCGCAACTGGTTCAACCGCGCTGTGACCCTTGCCCCCGGAACGGGCGACTTCTGGGCGCAGTTCTACCGGTTCGAGAAGCAGCATGGGGGCGAGGAGCAGCGCGCGGACGTGCTGGCGCGGTGCGTCGGCGCGGAGCCGCGGCACGGCGAGGCGTGGACGCGGGTGAGCAAGGCGGTGGAGAACGCGCACCTGGGCACGGAGGCCATTCTGAAGAAGGTCGTGCTGGCGCTCGACAAGGAGGAGGCTGCGAAGACGTCAGGGGGGAGTGCTGCTGGGGTGTGAGACTTATGGAGCGAGGGAAGGATGGAGTGAGAAAGGACACTAGGGAAGAGGGCTGGGTTGAGGGGAGCGCTGATGACTTCAGCTGTGGCTGAGGTGTTGGTCCGGTTGCGTGCAGGGTTTTGGGGATGGTGTGTTTCTTGGCTGTGTAGCCACTAGTCACTGTGGTTGCTTGGAGGCCTGTGGGCTTAACACATGTGACCACCAGAAGGAGTTATGTAGTCCAAGGGTAGTTCCCAAAAGTGAGTTTGTCGTTGAGAGGCATTGGAGAGGGAGGGTGTGGGGGGAGGAGGGGGGGGGGGGGGGGATGGTTGCTGGAAACGTACACGCTTTCTCCTACTCTGAGCAATGAAGTGTGGAGGGTACCCACAAAGTTCTTGCTGGAGTAGAACCAATAAAGGCAACCAGGGTGTTGAACCACCTTGTCCACGAGTTTGTACAGTGCTTTCCTTTATGAGTAAGTCCCTGTTTTTGCCGAGGATCATCTTTTCTTTCATTTCCACATTGACGTGGAGTGCAATGCTCACAAGGAAACATCCTCGAAAGGCTTTCAGTGAGGCCACTCAACCTGCTCCAACCTGGTGTAACACAGTGGCTCCCTTTCAAGGAAGATCTCTGAAGAGTGACCTTCACCATAGTCTCTAGCATTCACGCGACACCGGCTTGCAAAAATGCCTACCCTTTGCCATCTAGAATGGTCCCGATGAGAAGATGCGCAGAAGCTTCCTGGCAACACACCAGCTGACCAGGCGTCAGTGCCTGTTCGAACGGTGACGAATGTTAAAGGTCGTACACACGATGGCAAGAGTTTGGCTAGGGGGCACGAGGCAAAGTGTCAGAATGTTTCAATAGCATTTGCAGAGAGATGACAAATGAGTGGTCCATGGCATAAGTACTTGTCGCGACGTATGTCGGTGTTGGTGTGTGTGGCTTCCATCCGTCACAAGCAACGACCACGAGAGCAGCGGTAGAGGAGAGCGCGACAACATGATCCCTAATGTGGAACCCGGAGGCACCGGCGCGTCGGCATGTGGTGGACCACCCACTCGGAGCTGACCGATGACTGCCCCAGCGTCGTGGATGTTGTCTCGGACCTTCTGCAGTTTTTCTGCAGCCTATCCTTGATGCGAACGCAGCTGGTGCCGGAGCACCAACGAGTGGTGGCTCCACCCACCAGTAGCTGCCAGAGAGCTGCCACGACATCATGGGTGCTTGCTGTAGGTAGCCACAAGCACTATGCTAGCAAGCAAGTGAGTGGCAAGCAATGAAGCACGCCATGGATCGGGGAACGCTCAAGATTGAGAAACGTGGAAGTCGTTAAGACACAACTTCACGAGAGTGAGTAGTGAGCGAGGTGGTGAGAGCCAGTTGACCGGGCCACCAACGCGAGGCACTCGTCGTGGGGCCCGGCCGCCACCCAGGGATCGAACCCGACCCTGGAGCGAGCGAGCTCCAAGCGGTTTCTCACATGCCGGCACAAGCCGGACGTGTGGTCCCGAGGGATCAGCAACCCGGTTCACCACTCTAGGAACGTGCAAGTATTCAATCAACTAACAAGCATGCAATCCTACAAGTTGTATCCCCATTTTGGCACGTGAGGTTATTACTAATCTAAGGCTTGTGACAAGGCTGGTGCTGAAGCCACCACTTGGCAGCTTGATGGGGGCACCTCCACTGTGCACTTCATGCTGCACCACAGTCTTGCACCAGGGAGCCTTAATCCAGTTCAATCACCTGCAGTGGTGAGGTGTGTGCATGAATGGAGACAAGAGGGCACTTGCGTGTGTTTGTGACAATAACCAACACTCCCCCATGACCCACAGACGAACAGGCCTCACACACATAGAACATAGGACGAGGAGAACATCACAGGATTCACATCAACCGGCGGCATCACGAGAGCGGAGCAAGCCAACAGCATGCACAACCGCCTTGAACATTCCACTGCTGAGCGCTTTGGTGAGAAAGTCTGCACGCTGTTGACGAGTGTCGACCCAAACAACCTGAACTTCCCCAGCGGCAATGCGCTCGCGTACAAAATGATGCTCAATGTTAATGTGCTTAGTGCGAGAGTGATGCATGCCATCGTGCTCAGCAATCGTCTTCGCACTCTGGTTGTCACAGCGCAGGGTGATGCAATGAATGGGGACACGCAACTGCTACAACAGGCGGGACAGCCAAACACTCTCACATGTACCTGCACCCAGTGCCACATACTCTGCTTCACTGGAGCTCCTGGCAACACAACCCTGTTTTCCACTCTTCCAGGAGACAGTAGTCCCTCCGACGAGGAAGATGTAACCAGTGCGGCTGCGAGCATCTGTGTCATGTGCCCAGTCGCTGTCTGTGTAGCCGTCAACGACTACCGAGGGCTGAGCACGGTAGCAGAGTCCTACGCGTGCAGTGGACAACGCGTAGCGGAAGACGCGCAGTGCGGCCTCGAGATGCTTCTGTCGAGGCTGCTGGGAGAACTGGGCAAGGAAATTGACCGCGAAGGCCACGTCTGCCCTAGTGGTGGTGGCGAGATACATGAGGGAGCCAACAACACTGAGGTAATCGGTGACGTCGACAGGCTCCCCCAGCTGTGTTGAGTCTAGTGACTTCAATAGACGCTGACCTGCTGGAGTCATCGGTGTGGACGCGGTGGGGATGTCTGCGAGCAAAGGAGCAAAACGCTCCCCCAGTGTGCGTATGTACGCAGCCTGGTGCACATGTAGGGTGCGACGCTGACGATCACGCTCAAGCTCCATCTCCAAAAACACCCGTGCACGACCTAGATCCTTCATCTTGTATGCAGACTGCAGCAGGTCTTTCACTGACTGGACAGCTGCCGGGCTGGGTGAGGCAATGAGCAGGTCATCAACGTAGACCAACACAGCCACAAACGGCTCTGAGGGGGCGCTCAAGAAGAGCGCTGGATCAACCGTGCTGCGACGGTAACCTCTACGCTCCAAAGTCGAGGAGATCTCCATGTTCCAACACCGCGGCGACTGCTTGAGCCCATAGAGGGCTTTGCGCAGTCACCAGACCTTGCTCGTGCCATCGGTGAAGCCCGAGGACTGTATCATGTAGATCTCTTCATCGAGTTTCCCGTGCAAGAAGGCGTTGTTGACGTCCATCTACTCCAGTTCCCAGTCGTGCTGGGCGACGAGACTCAAAAGTGCTCGAGCTGTGGTATATCTCCCGACCGGTGCGAAGGTCTCATCAAAGTCAACGCTGGGGATCTGGGAGAACCCCTTTGCTGTGAGACGTGCCTTGTACCGGTCGACTGTTCCATCGGGCTTCACCTTATGCCGAAGGACCCATCGGGCGGAGACTGCCTTGCGACTTGCAGGCAGATCCACCAGCTCAAAGACTCCATGGTCTTGGAGGGCTGAGAGCTCCTCCTGCATGGCCTTCTCCCAGAGGGCAGCGTCTGCCGCCTCACGAGCTTGCCGGACAGTGGTGGGCTCAGGAGGGAGAGTGGGGAGGCCAGCGGCCGCAAAGCATGCGGCGACATAACCGGCGACAGAAGACTCAAGAGCACTGTGGAACTCGTGGGCTACAAGAGCATAGCCAACTGTAGAGTTTGGGTGTACAACGCTCACAGACAGGCCCAGTGCATCAAGGCCGGTGGGGCGCACTGAGGGACCAGCTGTGGAGGATGAGGCTCTGGAGCGGGTGACTCGTTGAGAGGCAGTGGACGATCCTGCCAGGAGAGACTCAGTAGGCGCCCTAGAAGAGGAGGGTTGAGAGGACTGAGAGGGAGGAAGAGCACGAAGTCTCCCCCCATGAGTAAAAGGCTCTGGACAGGGGAGCCGAGCCTGAGGCGCGTCGCCTGCGGTGGTGTCAAGCACCGGAGGAACTGCAGCGCCAGGAGATGAGGTGGGAGTAGAGTGGGCAGTGGACTGTGCGGGAGTGGGCGCCGAGTGTGAGGACTCGGGAATGGCGGTAGACGGCGAAGATACAGGGCTGCCGGCTGAGGACAGGGGTGGCCCGGACTCCGTGGAGGGCACTGAGGCCCCCGACTCAGAGGAGACTGAGTCCTCGTCACTGTCCGTGGGAGTGACAACAGGGGATGCTGTGTGAGAGGGAGACGTGGACGCACGGAGATCGGAGGTTGGAACAGACCCACCCCCCCCAACCCGACGAAGCGAGGAGAGAGAAGACGGAGGAGGGACATGGGACAAGTCACGGGGGAAGACATCCTCAAAGAAGAGGGCGTCACGCGACTCGATGACGCGGGAACAGTCGGGGTCCCAGAAGCGCCACGCCTTAGACATGGCAGAGACACCAAGAAACGTGCAGAGGCGAGCACGAGGACTCAGTTTGCCATCACGAAAGTCCTCTGGCAACCAGACAGCAGCCACACAGCCCCAGACACAAGCCAAACGGAGGTCAGCACAGCGACCGTACCAGCGCTCAAAGGGGGTGACGTGACGAGGAAGGGGACCATGTGGGACACGGTTCCACACCCAGGTCATGTAGCACATGGCCTCGAAGGAGAAGACAGGAGAGAGGGAGGACTCGCTGAGGAGAGTACGAACACCATCAGCGAGGGTGCGGTTCCAGCGTTCAGAGACACCATTCTGCTGGGGTGTGTAGGGGGCCGAAGGCTCCATACACACCCCACGAGAGGTGAGAAAGCGAGCGGTGGGACCTATGAACTCGCCACCACGGTCACAGCGAAAGACTTTGAGCCGGCGACCACAGGCCAGCTCAGCTTGTGATAGCCATGACTCAAGTGCGGGACAGACGTCACTCTTTTGCCGAAGGGCAAAAACCCAGCGCATGCGAGAAAAATCGTCTGTGAGACAGAGGACATAACAACCGACACCCCCAAGGGCGTCATGGGCAAGAGGCCCCATGACGTCGGCGTATAGGAGGTCAAGTGGGTGAGACGTGCGAGACTCAGACGTGGAAAATGGGGAGCGGTGCATTTTGCCTTGAGCACAGTCGAGACAGTCAGTGGGGCAGGGTGCAGAGAACGTTTCGGCATCAAGGCCATTCGCAGGCATGTCCCAAAGCAGACTCTCAATGGTAGTGTGAATGTGACAGAGACGACGATGGAGCAACTGAGCATGTGCATGAGTGAGGGAACGAGCCACATGAACAAGAGCAGTCGTGGAGGGATGGGGTGCAAACGAGGGCACGCGGAACAAGTGGTCAGAGCGAGTGCCACTCAGTAAGACACGACCAGTAGTGTGATGCATAACAGAGGCAATACCCCGACTGGATGAGAAGTCCATGCCCTGGTCGTCGAGTGTCGTAACAGACAGCAGACTGAGCTCAAGAGCGGGCACATAGAGAACGTCAGGGAGGAAGAGCTCCCCCCCAAGGCCAACGAAACGGACGACACCGACAACCTGGACAGGGAGAAGGTGGCCAGAGCCAGTGCGTACAAAGCAAACAGAGCCAACAGGACCCAGCGACACAAATGCTGAACGACAGGAAGTCATGTGGTGGATGGCCCCTGAATCAAGAATCCAGAAGCCACCCGTCACACGGACAGACATAGGGTCACGACTCACAGCGGCAATGGCAGAACGAGGAAAGAGGCGCTGACCACAAGCAGCAAGGCAACGAGGGAGACTGTACGACTGCCACTCCTCAATCCATGGGACGTCAACTGGGGAACACCCCTGAACATGACCGGGGGGGGTCCACGAAGAGACGAGTCAACAGCACACGCAAGGCCCTCCTCAACCGAACGTACACTCTCACCTCCCTAATCACGGAGGTGACGCTGGTGAACTGCGTGAGAGAGCGCAGAGTCCAGCTGGCGGTCGTCCTCAGGTGGTCCTGTGATGAGTGCGGTGGAGGAGGGTAATTGGGGACCAGGGGTGGAGGAAGCCCATGTTGGAGGTGAGTAGAAGCCAGAGAGAGGCCCGAAGTAGACAGGGCCGCTAAACCCCGGGGGCCAACCCCAGGGTGCGAATGGAGAAGGTGAAGAGAGGGCAGTGCCGTAGGCAGCAGCTGTAGACAATGGAGAAGAAGCGTGTGCCGAGCTACGACTGGACCCCGCGGAGGTGGAGGAGCGGGCAGAGCCGCCACCAGACCCTGAAGAGCTTGCCCAGTGAGCACGCATGGCGGAGGCCAAGCGTGCATCATCTGGTGGTGCAGGGCACTTGGGTGCCGCATGACCAGCGGCGCCGTAGTTCCAGCAAGTGACAGTGCTGGAGGAGGAAGAGGGGGATGCGGTGCTATCAGAACCGCGACCTTTGCCACTCTTCCCCTGCCCGCCACCGCCAGAGCCACCCCCTCGGCCTTTACCTTTGCCACCCCCTCCACCACGCCCCCCCCCNCCCCCCCCCTTGGGAAGCAAGAGAGGTGGCAGTAGTGACAGAGGTGGAGATGGAGGACGAGCTGGAGGCTGAGGAGGTGGAGGAGGAAGGAAGTGCGGTGGCTGCTGCTGCAACGGCTGCGCGATGAATGCGTTTGTTCTGCAAGGAGCTCCACCAGTCCGTAAGACGCTGGGAGGTGAACTCCCATAAGGCCCCAATTCCAGGGGGTGCGTCGGCGGGAACATGAATTGCCGCCAGACGCTCCAGCTCTGTGGCTTTCACTTCGCGAAACATGTCGCTGAGCTCAGGGATGAGGCCGTTGACGATGGAGAGAACAGCAGGGAGTTGGCCTGGGGCGGCCTTGCCGAGGTCACGTAGCAGTCGCAGACTGCGAGCCCAATAGGCGTCAGCAGTCTCGTCAGCACGCATGGAGAGCGTGTTGAACTGGACGGTGAGGACGCTCTGTGCTGCATGTCCAGTGACTTTCGTGCGCCGCTTGATCAGGGCATAAGCCCCAACGGGGTTAGCGGGGGTGCGGCGTGCAGTGTCAGCATTGTAGGATCCGATCTCATCAATGAGATCATCTGGTCCGGCACGAATGAGGGCACGGACCGCTCGTGCCGACTCAGAATCGACTGGCACAAAAGGTGGAACAGCTGAGGGATTTGGTGCATGGTAGTATTCCCAGAGTTGTTCCCCTTGCGCCCAGGCACTGAAACGAACCTCCCAAGAGTGAAAAGTAAGATTGGAAGTGAAATGGGGTGGAGTGGAATCAAAGTCAGGCTTGCGTTGCACTGATGGAGCAAGGGATTTGACTGCAGCAGCGCCAACGGCTGCGGCGACTGCAAGTGGATCAGAGGAAGATGTGCCAGCGGCAGTGGAAGCGGAAACGGGAGAGGTGGAGAATGCTGCAGCAATGCTAGTGGACTGAGTGCTACGCAATGTGGGCTGCAGACGATTCAGAACCAAGTCAGCAATGTGATCGGCGAATGTCTCTTGGTCAGCCTGCTCAGCCCGCAATTTTTCCTCAGCAGCGCGCTGAGCACTGAGAGCTGCCTGCAATGCAGTGTGCTCACGCTGAATCTCAGCTTGCAGTATTGTGTATTGGTCATCGTCAACTGGCATTGTGCCAGTGGCGTGACTCTGCCGAGAAAATTTCGGCAGAGTTTCCCTTGCCCCAGTGGGCATGGGAATGCAAGATATCGGTGTTGGAAGTGCGCTGCAAGGCAACAACCTGAATGCACGAACATGGCAATACAGGAAAGGCAGAGAGAGCGGGAGAACAAGAGAGGCCAAGCTCACCACGCACGATGGTGCAGAGAGAACAGTGGTGGCAGTGCCGTAGCAACTGAGGAGGCGACGACTGCGACAATAGCTGATGTGGTGACAACGAAGCAGGCTACGTCTGTCAAGGCTGCACCTGACAGAGTGGAGATGACTGTAGCGGTCAAGACCAACAGTTGTATGCGCCAAGTGACTAACGGTGATGAGGAGGGTAGAGACGCTGCCTGTGTTGTGGAGGCGTTGGCGGAGTCAACTGCACTGGAGAGTGCTGTGGCTGCTGCGGCTGCGGCGGATGCAACTGCGTTTGCTACTACAGCAATCTGAGTAGCTACGTTGAAAGCAACTGCAGCCAAAGGTCCCTGGTCAACCGCTGCAGTGTACGTGTCAATGGGTTGACCAGCAGCAGTGCTGGCTGGTGCACGTGCCGCACGTGCAGTGGCTGCAAAGGTAGAGGCAACGGCAGCGCTGGATGCAAGGGTAGCCTGCAGTGCTGAAAGAATATCAGGGGACGAGATGGGCTCTGCAGCTGTTGCGGCTGGAGATGCGGCACAACGCGGGGCGGAGGCTTCTGACGCTACTGCTGCAGAAGGTGGAGCTGCACCACGGGGAACAGCACGGCGATGTTGCTGGCGCGTCCTATGGGCAATGGGCGGGCTTACCAGAGAGTGAAGAGGTCGGTGGTCCCGTTGTGGTGCAGTTGCCGGTTGGTCGAGCGACGTTGGGGAATCGTCGTCAGTCGACTGGCAATGAGTCGCGTAGTCCTTTGCGTCCGCCCACGCGTAGTGGTCGGCGGGATCGTAGTCTTCACCGGGGTGATACCTCGAACTGCTGCGACGCACCCTCGACCACACTTCTCTCTCCGCCTGCTCCTAGTAGTACGCGAGTTCCTCGTCAGTCGGTGCACGGTCCCGAGCTGCCGTGGATGACGGAGGGGCGGGCTCGATCTCAGGCGGAGACGCCAGCGTTCTGAATGCTGGGCCGCCTCAGGGCAGCCCGGGGTAATTGAGAGTGTGCCCCGTGAGTCACGGTTGCAAAGTTAGCAGCTGCACAGAACGGCGGCTGCTGCTGCTACCTAGGCTGCCACGATCTCGTGCTGTGGCTTGCACGGGATCACCCGCGGCTCAGCTGTGACTCGAAGGAGGTTCACAAGTCGATGCTAGCGGCTGCACAGAATGGCGGCTGCTGCTGCGGCCTAAGCTGCCACGGTCTCGTGCTAGGGTTCACGAGTGCGATGCTAACGGCTGCACAGAATGGCTGCTGCTGCTGCTGCTTAGGCCGCCACGGCCTCGTGCTGTGGCTTGTGCAGGATCACCCGTCGCTCGATGCTAGCGGCTGCACAGAATGGCGGCTGCTGCTGCTGCCTAAGCTGCCACAGTCTCGTGCTAAGGTTCACGAGTGCGATGCTAACGGTTGCACAGAATGGCTGCTGCTGCTGCTGCTTAGGCCGCCATGGCCTCGTGCTGTGGCTTGTGCGGGATCACCTGTCGCTCGGTGCTAGCGGCTGCACAGAATGTCTACTGCTACTGCTGCTTAAGACGCCACGGCCTCGTGCTGTGGCTTGTGCGGGATCACCCGTCGCTCGATGCTAGCGGCTGCACAGAATGGCGGCTGCTGCTGCTGCCTAAGCTGCCACAGTCTTGTGCTAAGGTTCACGAGTGCGATGCTAGCGGCTGCACAGAATTGCTGCTGCTTCTGTTGCTTAGGCCACCACGGCCTCGTATTGCGGCTTGTGCGGGATCACCCATCACTTAGCAGTGTCACACGTGAGTCTCATGAGGTCCCAGGACGTCGTGGCGGGAGGAGCAGCCCTCCTGCTCTGATACCAGTAGGTAGCCACAAGCACTATGCTAGCAAGCAAGTGAGTGGCAAGCAATGAAGCACGCCATGGATCGGGGAACGCTCAAGACTGAGAAACATGGAAGTCGTTAAGACACAGCTTCACGAGAGTGAGTAGTGAGCGAGGTGGTGAGAGCCAGTTGACCGGGCCACCCACGCGAGGTACTCGTCGTGGGGCCCGGCCGCCACCCAGGGATTGAACCCGACCCTGGAGCGAGCAAGCTCCAGGCGGTTTCTCACACGCCGGCACAAGCCGGACGTGTGGTCCCGAGGGATCAGCAACCCGGTTCACCACTCTAGGAACATGCAAGTATTCAATCAACTAACAAGCATGCAATCCTACAAGTTGTATCCCCATTTTGGCACGTGAGGTTATTACTAAACTAAGGCTTGTGACAAGGCTGGTGCTGAAGCCACCACTTGGCAGCTTGATGGGGGCACCTCCACTGTGCACTTCATGCTGCACCACAGTCTTGCACCAGGGAGCCTTAATCCAGTTCAATCACCTGCAGTGGTGAGGTGTGTGCATGAATGGAGACAAGAGGGCACTTGCGTATGTTTGTGACAATAACCAACACTTGCCGGGGTGCTTTGTGGTTTTTTTGCATACGCTAGAGTTTTCTCGGTGGACTGGCTCTTGAGCCCGATTCATATGTTTTGCATTTTCTGTCCACCAATCGGTGCCGGACTTATGTGTGTGACCAATCATAGCGTCCAGCTCGAGATTTTGCATCTCTAGGTTCAAACGACGTAGCGTTCTGATTTGTCTACGCAGAGTTCCGGCCAAAACAATGTTTTTGGGCCGGTTTGAGGACAAACCTTGCACCGCTCCGTGCGACACCCGTCATACACCGCGGCTGGAATTTATGTTGTGGACTTGTCATTTGTTATCTCTCTCTGCAATAATACTCAATTATGTCCTTCCTGAGTGTGTACGTGTCCCTACCCAGACCCTTGCACTTTTGTGCATGACTTGTGACTGTCATCACACACGAACTAAGCGCTAACACTTAATTCAGTGGCAAGCTGTTAGGAAGGTTCTAGGAATTTTCTCATGGCATGAGAGCAAACGGGCCACAGCTGGTTGTGCTGTGCAACAGAGAAGCAACAGTAGCAGCAGCAGTGAGTGGTAGCAGCGGCAACCACCCATAGCATCAGCAGCAGATCGTGGAGGGACCCACCACGACTATGTTGCAGCAGAGCAGTAGAGGTAGCGGTGACAATGGCGGCAGCTGCAAGCAACAGCGGCCGTAGCAGTAGTAAGCGGCGGGAAGCACCTGCAGCTGTAGCGGCTACGGGCAGCAGCCACAACAGCAACAGAACCGGGTGGCAGCAGCAGCCGTGTCTGGCTATCGGTGTGTACAAAAAAAAGAGGTGAAGTAGCTCGCAGGAGAAGCAGCAGCTTGTGGTAGTGGCTGCGAGAAGTGGTAGTACGCAGTAGTGGTGGCAGCTTCCAACAACAGCGGCATCAGCAACCACAAGCTGCAACAACAGCGTAGCAGCTGCAGCACCAACCACAGCAGCAACAGCTGGGAGCAGCCGCAGCAGCAGGCGCAGAAGCGGCGGCTGACAGCCATAGTAGTAGCCACAGCAGCAGTGGCGGCAACACACACCTGTAGCAGCAACGGCGGCGGGCAACAGCCGCAGTAGCAGTAGCAATGGCGATCAGCTGCAGCGGCAGCTGCAACAGGTGGCAGCAATAAACAACAATAGCAGTAGTGAGCGGTTGCAGCAGCAGGCGGCTAAGAACGATTGCAGCAGGCGGCACTGAGTAGTAGCAGCAGCAGTAGTAGTGGCAAGCAACTGCAGCAGCAACGGCAGCAAGCAGCAGGCGCAGTGGCAGTAGCCGGAGCAACGGCTGCGGCGCCGAGCAGGTGCAGCGTGCCGCCGTAACTACACATGCGCACAGCATCAGTAGCAGCAATGCGCACAGTAGAAGCAACTGCAGTGGGTGCAGCTACCGCTATCGTTCTCTTGTAGCGCAAAGATTCCTCGTAGCTTTGCACTGCAAGCAAGCTCGCCCACAGGACGAGCTCACCGAGTGACCTCGCTCGACGAGCTCACTCGAAGCGAGGGTCGAGCTAGACTGAAGAAAGAAAAAAAGGGAGGGGGAGAGGATAGAGGGGGGGGCCTTGAGTGGGGTACCTTGGAAAATCCCAAAGGGGGCATCCAAGGAGGTGGCACCATCACACACAAGAAAGGGAGAAAGAGGACAGAGGAGTCCTTGAGTGGGGCATTCACATAAGGTTTGAGAAGGGGTACCCCACTCGCGTCAAGCGTTTAGTGAACCCAAAAAAATTATGTTCTTTTTTGTTATTTCACATTTTACTGTGGCTTGAGCCCACCGCAGTCGGCTGACGACAGGAACCGCTGTAGCAGCAGCCGCCGCGAGAGTCGCAGCAACAACAACCGCATCGAACGTGACTTGAGGTCACAGTTGTCTGTTGACAATGTCACCCGGTGTAGCATCAGCGGCACCAAAGATGACTTGAGGTCGCATGTTGGGACATTTACGCCATCACCACCGGATGCAACATTGTAGCAACACAGTGAGGTTATCGCCGTGACTGACGACATCGCAGCCTGTCTAAGTGATGTTGCTGCATTCGTATCCCTCCACGTGGTGCTTTGCGCCACCGGGGTCGAGTTTGTGAGACGATCACGTACGCTCAACACTCGACATGAGCTATGCAGTGTGGCCGTGGGCATTGCCAGCGCCGTGGTCTGTGCCTGAGCCTCACCCGTGGCAGCTGCCACAGGCATAGTGGTCGATGCAGCCGTGACACGCGTCTCACTTGTCTTTAGGGTTTTTGTGTTACTACTGTCGAGATAGGCAGCATGGCTTTCGCCAGTTTTGACAGCGCCCTCCTAGGTGGCATCCCCCTTGGGTACGATCCTCCCCACCTCCTCCTTCAGTGGATATGTCACTGAGTGATGCCACAACATTTCTGCGTGGTGATATGGCCACCCTACACGAGGAGGTCCAGAACCTCAAGCGCATGGTCCAACAGCTCCTTGACCACATGACTTCCGAGCGAGGTGCCACCTCGCCGCAGGTGTCACCTCCCACTTCATCTTCATCTTCCTCCCGATCCTGCATCCCTTCCTCGGACGATGCTAGTATGCCGGATCACTTGTCTATATCCGTCACCCTCCGCTCCGTCTTGGAGGCTATTTGTATCATACCAACTGACGGACCCTCAGCCCGTGGCCGTACCGCTCGTTCTTACACTCATAGTGTGCGGCGACGAGTTGCTCATCTTGCACGACGCTCGCAAGCAGCAGATATGGCTGTGGGAGGAGTCAGAGGTGACGAGACCCCCTCGTCTCCTGTCCACAGATTCGTCTACAGAGTCCCCACAACTCCTGCCGAGGTGTTAGTCGTGGAGGGGATGGTTTGTCCGCTAACGACATTGATGGAGCTCGGCATTGGTCGGGCGACTACTGTACAGTGCAGGGTGGTTGAGGCGGATGACACTACACAGCAGACTCAGCTAGCGGAGAGTTCGGTGAAAGAATACGTTTGCCCTGATGGAGACTCTTTGTCAGAGGAGGATTGGTCCAACACTGAGTCATAGTCGGGGATGTAGTTGGTGATTGTTGATACCTTGGCGAATCGTGACGACGGCCGATGTAGGAGTTGCGCCTGATGATGTGCGTGCTCCCGCGTTAGCTGGTGTGGAGACAACTGCCATGGTAACAAGAGCAGCATGAGGAGGAGCAGGTGATAGAAATGCTGATGCTCGGCCCACAACAGACGCCCAAGTGGTTTTGAAAGATAGTGTTGGGCAGCAGGAGTAGGTCATGGACCGCTTGGGCGAGGAAGACTTCCTCTATGTGGATCAATCGTATGTCATGGAGTGGTCAGACGTAGGGTCAGAGGCAAACGTAGAGGCCCAGTGCATTGCTGTTCTTGTAGTAGGCGCGGCACGAGCATGAGATGGCCCCTCGGTTATAGCAGGTTTCCGCGTGTGCGGCATGGAGGATGCGAGCGAGCTGCGGATATCCAACTCATTGCTGCTCTGACCGGTGTTGTTGACACCGTGGCGGTTTCCGCTGACGATAGAGCTTCATTTGTTCAAGTTGTAGTACCTGTACCCGAGTGCCTATTCTCCGCGGTTGAGGAGCAGGAGGCAATCGTGGCTAGAGCGGAGGCACACGTGCAGAGTCTCGTGGCCAAGCTCCAGGAGACCAGCAGCTGCTGTTACACTACGGATGTTCGAACACGACACGTTGTCCAGTAGTGTGTGGAGGATGTACAAAGTCATCTCGAGGCAGCTGAGTGGTCTCTACAAGATGCACGTCTGTGAAAGGTGGATCTTGAGCAGTAGGTGGATGATGGGCTCTTCGCCAGGGATTGAAAGGAGAACCACGGCACTCACCACACCTTTGATGACCGTGACGTCGCTATGGATGCAGCTATACCTATACATACCGACGTCCGGCCAGCAGCTGACGGCCGAGCGACAGGTGTGTCACTAGCAACGGGTGGCGACTCATTGTCTTGTGTTCACGCTCTACCAGCGCCTCGTGGCCCGGCTGCACTTGAGTCAACGACTGATTCACAGGACGTCGAATTGTGCGAAGAGCAGGCGCAGCTCCACTCCTTCCTACAAGTTGAGAATGCAAGGCTGCTGGAGGCTCTGGCTTGTGCCGACGCACACACTATCGAGGTCCACCATTTGGTTCGTTCCGCGACTGACCGCCGACATGCCGCAGATGCAACCAGCCGGTCGGTTGCTGCGTTAGAGCTCGTCGAGCTCCACACGCGATTCGAGGCAATATGCATCTCAGCAATTGGAGACCATACTATAGGTGACTGTTTTTGAGGAGGCCCTTAGCGCTAGACCAACCACATCAGCAGATGATGACAGTAGCGATGACGACGACAGCGATGGTGGCGCTCCGGAATGAGGCTCTATGTGAGCACATCCCACCAGCATCATCATCACCCTTGCTTTTGCTGTGCAGGGGTATGCAGCCATGGGGGAGTTGTGCTCCCTCTTCAGGGATTGTGTTGGGAGCAGATATCAGCTTTGCTCACATTGTCACCCTCTGCAGCCCAGGGGGAGTTTTGGTGTGTGGACTTTGGCGTGACACTCTTTTGGGGACAGCGAGGTTACTTGGGGTGCGGCACGATACTAGGGTCGAGGTTATGCTAGGTAAGACCCGCGCACCTGGTGAGTCCTACCCGTGTGACGTGGAGACCCATTGCCTACATGTGCTATGCATGATTCATGCATGGTGTTGTCGAGACACGGACACCCGGAGACGTCCAGAATCACAAGGAGACCTTGTTTCTCCGTCTCTCTTGCATGATGGTTTACACGTGTTGTGCATGATCCATGCATGGTGTAGTCAAGACAGGGACACCCGGAGACATTTTCCGGGGCCACGAGGAGAGCTTGTTTCTTCGTCTCTCTTGCATGATGCTTGACACGTAGGTGTGTGATTGACTTCTTCCATGGTCGAGACCTGGCCACTTGGTGGTATGCACCATTGTCACGAGGAGACCCTATGATGAGGTATGCCTGATCGGTGCTCGCTATGACTGGTTGCCTGAGCCATCCTTCCTTCCCTTTGCTAAGACATCGTTACGTTGACAGTTGTGTCAGCCAGGGGGACTGTTGGTATGTGTGGCTTACATCCAACACGAGCGATGGCCAAGAGAGCAACAGTATAGGAGAGCACAATGACATGATCCCCAATGTGCACCCCGAGGCACCGGCGCGTCGGTAGGTCGTGGACCACCCACTCGGACCCGACCAACGACTCTCCTAGCATCATGGATGCTGTCTCGGACCTTCCGTAGTTTTTCTATAGCCTACCTTTGATGCGGAAGCAGCTTGTGCCGGAGCACCGATGAGTGGTGGTTCCACCCACCAACAGCTGCCAGAGAGCTGCCAAGACGTCATGGATGCTTGCCAAGGTGCTTTGCGGCTTTTCTGTAGACGCTAGAGTTTTCTTGGTGGACTGGCTCTTAAGCCCGATTTGTATGTTTTGCATTTTCCATCCACCGATCGGTACTAGACTTATGCGTGTGACCAGTCGTAGTGTCCGGCTTAAGATTCTGGTTCTCTATGTTCAAATGACGTAGCGTTCTGATTTTTCCGCGCAAAGTTTCAGACAAATCAGTGTTTTTGGGCCGGTTTAGGACAGACCTTGCACCGCCGCGTGTGACACCCGTCATGCCCCGGGGCAGGTATTTATGTTGTGGACCCGTCATTTGTTATCTCTCTCTGCAGTTTTAATCAATTATGTGCTTCCTGACATTGTATACGTGTCCCTACCCAGACCCTTGCAGTTTTGTGCATGACTTGTGACTGTCGTCACACACTGACTGAGCGTTGACGCTTACTTGAGTGGCAAGCAGTTAGGAAGGTTCTAGGAAGTTTCTCAGGCAGGTGTCGCATGCGGCTGTGCAAGGCCTGTCTTAAAACCAGCCCAAAACCATTGTTTTGAACTTAACTGTGCATAGACAAGTCAGAATGCTACGCCGTCTGAACCTAAATGTGCATAATCACAAGCCAGTCACTAGGACTGGTCACATGCATGCATCCAGCATCAAGCGGTGGAAAAAAATGCAAAAACATGCCAATGTGGCCCATGGCCAGTCTACCGATAAACTCCTACGTGTTGCAGAAAAACTGGAGAAGGTCCGAAACAGTGTCTGGGACTCTAGGGTGGTCGTCGGTTAGCTCCAAACTGGTTTTCCACCACCAAACAACGCACTAGTGCCACTTGGGTCTGCATCAATTATGTGCATGGGCATGGACACTGCCGAGTGGTCACAGTAAACTATACAGGTTGACATGAATGTAACAAATAACAACACTCCCCCATGACCCGATGGTACGCATGTTTATACTCGTACAACAATGAAATGAGTGCAACAAGTGCAGAAACAGTCGTGACACAAACACAGACACACCCCGCACTCGACCCTTCTCAAGAACGGGGCAAAGCACAACAAAATGAATGACCACTAGAAACTTCCTGTGCGCATTTGCCTTCGTTAAAAATCAGCACTTTGCATGTCAGTGCCGACCCATATGACGGAGATCACGTGTTGCGCCACCAGATCATGCAGGATGTAACGCTCAACCGTAATGTGCTTCGTGCGAGCATGAAAGACACCAGAGTTCTCCGCAATGGCAAAAGCACTATGGTTGGCGCAGAAAGGTACAATGGCAGGGAGTGACTGACCCAGCTCAAGGAACAGGCGCTGCAGGCGCCTTAGTAGCCCCTGCACCCAGAGCAACATACTCTGCCTCTGACGAGCTGCGTGCAATGCAGCCCTGCTTCCCGCTTTGCTAGGACACTACGGTACCACCGAACAGGAACACGTAACCAATGTGACTGCGTCCATCTCGACTGTAGGCTCAGTCGTTGTCGATGTAGCCGTCAAGAACCACCAAACACTACCAGTGAAAGCAGAGTCCAAGGTACGGTGTGGAGATAACGTACCACACTACTTGCGCAGCCACATGAAGGGCTCTAGCATGTGGAGCCTGTGAGAACTGTGCAAGGATGTTCACGACAAAAACTATGTCAGGGCGTATGGTAGTGGCCAGGTACATCAGAGATCTGATGAGGCGGAGATATAAGGTCACATCTACTGTCTCGCTTAGCTGTGTGGGATCGTCCACCTTTAGGGCATCCTGCTTGTTAGGTGTGAGAGGTGTGAAGGCCATGGGCAGTGCGCCAAGGAGGTCACTGAAGCGCTCCCCGACAACGCGTGCGTATCGGGCCTCATGTAGCAGAAGTGTCCGACGTGTGCGGTCTCGCACGAACTCCATGCTAAGAAACACCGCTGCAGCACCAAGATCCTTCATCCTGTAGGCAGTCTGGAGGACTGCCTTGGCCTCCTTCACGGCCTCCATGAAGGGAGACACGATTAGAAGGTCGTCCACATATATCAAGATGGCAGTGAATCGCTCAAGCGTCTGTCGGATAAGGAGAAAAGGATCTACATCGCTCTGTATATTTTTCGCACGAGTCAGGGTGCCAGTAATCTCCAGGTTCCAACACCAAGGAGATTGCTTGAGGCCATACAAGTACTTGTGCAAGTGCCACACCTTGTCACCATCCTCAAAGTCTAGTGGCTGGACCACGTAAATCTTCTCATGCAGAGAGTCATGGAGGAACGTATTGTTCACGTCCATCCGGTGCAACTCCGAGTCATGCTGAGCCACCACACCGAATAGAGCACGAGCTGAGGTCATGCGGTTGACAGGGGAAAAAATGTAAGTGTAATTGATGCCCTCAATATGAGAATAGCCCTTGATGACCAAGCAAGCCTTCTGACGTTCCAGTCAGCCATCCAGCTTGACTGTCTTACGAAAGGCCCACTTGACCTGAATTGTCTTGCTCCGAGGTGGAAGGTCGACTAGCTCATAAAATCCGTGCTCTTGGATGGAACAAAGCTCATCCTCGTGGGTAGTCCACCAAGCTTCTGCATCCTCTGATGACAAAGCTTCCCTCTATAAGCCCAGATCAGGCGCCATGAAGGGAGAGCTCTGAGTGGCGAGTGTACGCGCCTCAAAGCTGCGCCTGACAACTACGAGGTCAGCTACTGCATCACAAGCGATACGAAACTTGTGAGCAACCAGATCGTGTCCTATAGGACAAGCTGCATGTATCTCTTTGTGATATGTGCAAATACTCAAGCCTAGGGCCTTTGTGCTAGGATTACCACTCGCAATGCTACGAGTGGGGCGCCTAGATGCGGGATCTGACACCCGCTCGACTTCGGAGACCAACGGTCGAAGACCACCACCGGGCTCACGCGAGTAACCTGGGCTCGAGGAGCTCACCTAATGCTCAGGGATAGGCACGACCACATCGAGTGGAGACTGATGCAAAGGGGCAGGTGATGTTGTGTAAGGAGATGCTGGTGAGATGATGGGAGACTCAAGATTGGGTGTGGCAGCAAGAGCAGGAGTCGAGGCAGGACCACGCACAGAGGCAAGAGTACCGGTGGACATGGGTACAAACTCATGGGTGCCTGTGGGGTGTGAGGGAAAAAGGGCAGAAACCGGCTGGGCTGGAGAGATCTCTGGGCCAACAGCGATGATCGGTGGGTCACCAAGAGCTAGAGCTCGAGAAGTGGAGGGGGTTCAAATGGACACATCAGCCGGACAAGAGGTGCTCATAGGCCTAGACTCCCCCATCTATTGAGAAGCGTCATACGTAGGAACGTGCGTGACGGACATTGACATGATGGAAGTTAGGTCATGGTAGGCAAGACTCAAAGAAAAGCGCATCTCGAGACTCAACGATGCGACTATGTGTGGGAAACCAAAAATGCTAGGCCTTTCACCACAGGGAGATGCCCACAAAGGCATAGAGGCAACCCTGCGGGGAGACCTTGGATCCCTACTGGTCCTTGATGTACCACACACAAGCTATGGATCCCCAAACACGATTGAGACGCAGGTCGGCACGGTGGCCAAACTAGAGCTCGTACGGTGTAACGTGGTCCGGAAGGGGACCGTGCGAGAGGCGGTTCTAGACCCACGTCATGTAGGCAAATCCTTCAAAGGCGAAGGAATCTAGAAGACTGCAATCAGATTGCATAGCACGAACCGCATCCTCCATGGTGCGGTTCCAGCACTTAGAGGCACCATTCTGCTGAGGAGTAGCAGGAGCGGAGACCTGGTGAAAAACTCCGTGTTCGGCAAAGAAGCTGTCCATCTCACCAAGAAACTCGCCACCGCGATCCAAACAGAAGGTGTGCAGGGTGTGTCGAGGCTGACGCTCAGCCATGACAAGCCAGAGGCAAACCACGAGAGCGGCTTCACACTTGTTGCACAGGCTATAGACTCACCGCATCCGGGTGAAGTCATCAGTCAGGGTCAGGATGTAACGTCCACAATCCGATAAAGACTCGAGAGGAAGAGGACCGAGAAGATCCGAGTGGACCAACTTGAGGGAGCAAAGTGCTCAAGAATGGAAGTGAGGATACGTGCAACGATGCATCTTGGGTGGCTTCTCGAAAGAAGCCGCGTCAAGACCGAGTTAGGGTGTATCCGAATGAGCTTCGACACAATGTCAGAGCCCACATGACACAGACGACGATGCAACTGACGCTGGTGCTCAGCAAACCGAACACCAGTGACAAACACATGAGTAGGAGAAGAAAGGGAGCAAGAAGTAGAGGAAATACAAGAGACACGGTACAGACCATCCACATCGAAATCATGAAGGACAATGGTACGAGTACTGACAACTATCACAGTCGCAGAGTCTGCAGTGTGCTCCACAAAGAGTCCCATCAGTATGCAGAAACGCATCGTCAGCAAGCTGAGCTCAAGGTCAGGCACAGAAAGCACCTCCAAAAGATACAGGAGGTCAGACGGACCATCGAAGCACACAATCCCAACACTCTGGACCGGTAGTGACTGACCAGAGCTTGTGCAAACGGAGCGAACAAGTGCATGAGGACCAAGAACAACGAAGGCACTACAACGACAGGTCATGTGCTGGGTGGCACCAGAATTGATCATCCAAGTGCCACCGTGATCATGACCGGAGGACATCACTGTATAACGGGCAATGGAACACTTGGCCTCATATGGGCGCTGAGCAACACGGGAGGAAAAACAACAAAGGGCACAGAGGTGTGACTCATGAATCCAATCGGTACTGACAGGCCCATCATCGTCACATGCCACTTGTGCCCCACCACACGAGTCATCACAAGCAACGAGAACGGACAAACAAACAGTCTATGAACCACCCGGTTGTGACCACACACTCGCACCTCCCTGAAAGAGAGACGCAGTTTGGCGATGGTGCGGTCACGTGGGTCCTGGTCGCCATTGCTTGCAAGTGGTGAAGTGAGAATTACTATGGTAGTGGTCGCCGCGCGACCAAAGACTTAGCTGCTCAACGCAGACCGCTGTGCGTATGCAACCTCAAGACCGCGAGTGATCCGCAACTAGTTGAGCGGCTACTGACACTCCGTGTAACGATGAGCACCTCCACAGTTGTAGCAGTGGACAGTACATCCACTGCTACTGCCCGATGACTGCTACTGCTACAACTACTGCTAGCCCAAACCAGACCTTTTCTTGCCCTTCTTCCCCTCTGCCGCTATTGCCACACCCTGCGTCTGAGTGAGGGGAATTGGGGTGGAAGGGGAAGAGGAAGATGTGCAAGAGGATGGAGAAATGGACTGTAAAAGCGGCTTCAGTGGTGAAGCGATGATCGCTGCAGCAAGGGGTCTCTTGTGATGGGCCACGGTTGCATCACATGCTGAAGTCACCTAGAGGAAAAGCTGATGCGCCCAAGAAAGAAGCTAGAGGGAGGTGGAGAAATGCTCAAGCATGGCGTTGCTATACCCGGAGAAGATGTCTACGTGCTTGAGGCAATCTATGATCATGAACGTGCGAAGCGCCCATAGTTGTGGACCTCCTAAGGTCCCAAGGCGTATGTAGATGCGCATGGTACGCCGCCAATAATCGGCTATGGTCTCAACAGGTCCTTGGGAAAGGGAGTGGAAGGCACAAATGTGGGCTTCACGGGTAGCGTGCGACTCTGCAGCAAGCAAGGACAAAGGTAGGTCGTAGCCCCGACGTGGATTAGCACCCACTCTTATGCCGCCGTCTCCAAGGAAAGGACAAAATTCCACAACAGTCTTGCTCGGCATGGCGTAAAGAAGTCCCCGCATTGCCCTGGCCGTTGTCAGCACCTGAGCACGATGCGTAATCTGATACGGACTATGACAGTAGGGCCAGACCCCCTCTGAAGTGTCCAACACCTGGAAAAGAGTCTTCCAGCATTCAAAGCCGTCCTTGCTGACATAGCATGGGGGCAGTGTCTCGAAGTACTTAGGTTGCCGCTCCGTAGGGAGAGCAATCACATGCTGAGAAGAACGAGGTATGGGGAAAACACCGAGACGACGAAAGTCACTGAGGTAGGGATCACGCAAGCGTGAGTGTCATCCTCCATACCGGGCATGTCAGGGTCCTCATCCCAAGGGTCAAGAGGTGGCCAGCCGCGTCCTGCTATTGTCTCCGGTACACATGTTGACTGCAATGCAGAAGATACAACACTGCCGCCTCCCTCGCAGGTCTGTTGTGGGGCCGTGACTGACCACAAAGAAGCTTAGTGAGCATACGGACGCCGTCAGTCTGTTGCTGCTGCAGGCGACTCATCTTGTCCTGCTCACTTCGCAGGTCCCCACTAGCCTACGAGCATGGACTCATGACCCCAAAGGAGGAGGGAGAGGGATTTGGAGGCCCTTTTGCCTTGTCACTGGTCGGAGCCATGTCAACGCTCCGTATGGACAGAGATGTCAAACCGGTTGGATTACACAACAAGCGGCTGTTCTTGAGGAATTGAAACGCTGGAAACTTCTGGCTTTCCGACCCAAGAATTTGACTAAGGCAAGTGCAGGCCTCAGCAGGGGTTTGCTGATGTCACTGTGGACCTGATGATGTCAGCAAGATAAATGCTGATGTCGGCATGTTTTCCTCTTTTTTTCTACAACCCTTGCGACTGTTGGGTGGCGGCTCCACAACAGCCTTGCAAACACTGTGCGAAAGCTCCGTAGTGGCTTTCGCTCGGATGATACTACTTTTGCACCTACGCCTGCAATAGTAGTCGTGTAGCAACTTGCATAGCTGTGGCAGAAACCGCATGCTGCTGCTGTACTACAGAGCTACTGTGCGCTGCTACTACTGCTACTGTGCACTACTGCTACTTTTGTACATTTCTGCTCTCGAGTGCTGCTTGTGCTGCACTCTATTACTATGCTGCTGCTTTAATACACTGCTGCTACTACTTAAGACTGCTACTGCTACATAGTGTTGCTTGCTAGTGCTGCTAACTGCTCGCTGCTCACCGCTTGTTGTTGCTGCCTACTGCCGCCTGCTACAACAGTCATTACTGCTACTGTTGCTAGTGCCGATGCTAGCAGCTGCTAGCGGCCACCACCAGCTGTGGTTGCCGCCTCTTGCTGCTGCTTCTAGCGGCTGCTGGTGTTGCAATCTCACGTGCTGAAGGCGGGTGGCGTCAGCGGTAGTTGGGTGATCTTCATAGGTCCCAATGAATCAAGTGCAATGACGACACTCACTGTTGCTACACTACGGCGTCTCTGCTGCATAGCTCAGCAAAAACTATCTCATTACTCTGATACCATGAGAAGATGCGTGGAAGCTTCATAACAACACAACTCCTGACTAGGCGTCAATGCCTGGTCAAATGGTGACGACAGTCACATGTTGTACACACGACGGCAATTGTTTGACTAGGAGACACAAGGCAAAATGTGAGAATGCTTCAATAGCATTTGCAGAGAGAGATGAAAAAATGATGGTTCCATTGCATAAATACCTGCCGTGATGCACAGCGGGTATCACACACGGATGTGCAAGGTCTGTCCTAAAACCGGCCCAAGATTTCGGGTGTAACTGAGTGTAGACAAGTCAGAAGGCTACGTCGTCTGAACCAAAATGTGCAAAATCATTAGCTGGTCTCTACAACTGGTCACATGCATGCATCCGACATCAAGCAGTGGACACATAATGCAAAAAATTGTGAATTGGGCAAACCGCTAGTCCACCGATAAACTCCTACGTGCTGTAGAAAAACTGCAGAAGGTCCCAGACCGTGTCCAGGACTCTGGGGCTGTCGTCGGTCAGCTCCAAACTGGTAGTCCGCCACCAAACAATGCACTGGTGCCACCTGGTTCCACATCAAGGATCCACACGGGCATGGACACGGCCGAGTGGTCACAGTAAACTGTAGAGGTCAACAGGAACGTCAGAAATCACAACACCCCAAGCTCCCCCACCAAAATTTCATTGTAGGCCATTGAGGCCCATGATTGACAAAGCATGAGATCTTGTGGTGTGTGGAACTACTGGGTCAAGTATGGGCTAGGTTCTGAACGTGTACTTGCACACGTACACATATCAACACGGTACTCTCCTTCCTAAGAAACAAGGAAGAGAGTACAATGAGCCCTACACAGGGATTATTGTTGGTGTATTGGCATTGAGTGAAACATTGGTTTTCACGCCTCTCTTTGTATTTAGTTGTGTCCTCCTGGCTTGTGTACATCGGCGTGCAGATGACTGACGGCCAGACGCTACGTTGCTTGAGTGTCGTCTGGTGGAGCCAACGCACACAAAGGCCTACACGCATCTTGAGTTGGAAGTTAAGTAGGGCATGCAAGTCCATGCAAACACCAACATGAGCTCTAAGAGTGAGTGTAGTACAAAATGGCAAAAAATTGGCCGAGTCTGGAACGCATTATATGAAAGAACAAGGAGAAAGTGCAAATGAGCCCCTAGCGGGCTTATGTCGGGGCGCCAACAGCTAGCTACAACGGGCCCCGTCACTCTCGCTGAACCTAAACAAGTCAGCGGGGAGAACACACTGCATACACCATGAGAGAAACAAAGGTGGTCTCCATGAGGCATTGGAACAACTCTCCAAGTGCCCGGGTCTCGACCACGGAGAAAATACAAGCAATGCTAGAAACATTCAAAATCAGCGTCCAGATGTCACAAATGGCTTTCCAAACACTGGAAGCACTACTACAGCCATTGGGTCTCCTCGTTGCAATGGTATAGTCAACCAGGTGCACGGGTCTCAATCCACCAAGGGAACTCAATTTGATCCTGACAAGCCAACAAGGCTACCGAAACGCATTGACCGCGTCTCGCCGGCTCTATCGTAGATGCTGGAGAAGCCTCAAGATACTCCGGAGGCCTGTCATGTCATCACACCCTCCTCTACCATATGCCACCAACATGGGTATGTGGGTAATCCATCGACGTTGGTCGTGAGAGGTGGAAGCCACACAAACCAACACTGCCCCTGGATGACATGGCCATCAACACCAGAAAAAGTGAGCCAAGGTACGGAATAACAGCGTATTCCAAGGCACAATACGCACAAGTGCGCACACACACACACATACACACACACACACACACACACACACACACACACATCTTCTACCCATCTAGGGTCTTCCTAGACACTGACACATCCTACCAGGTGTCTGGGTCTGGACCATGATAGGAGTGATGCACACGCGCACAATCCAGTGTAATGAACATCATACACATGCCAAACAACAAGAGGGTCTTCTCGTGACACTAGCGACACCAGTGTCGGGGTCTCAACCGCTACGAGAAATCCAACAGGTGTCCTTATGCCGGCCACAATAGAATTATCAACCAACACATGAGATCATGCGAGGATCTCCTCGAAACATGGGTGCATCTCACCACGTGTCCGTATCTTGACCACTTTAAGCAACCCAGCTCGCATGCACATGCCACATGTAGTATAGCCACACACCAAGACATACAATCACATGGTCTCCTTGTGACACTGGTCCAAACCACCAAGTGTCCGGTTCTCAACCAACAGAGTACTACCATCCCCATGCAGTAATGCAAGCACGTAGCATGAGCCACACGTCGGATGCTGTAGAATGCTCATAGTAGAGCATGGACCTTGCCATGCATCTCCCATGACGTCGCGTCAGGTCGAGGTCCACACAGCACTCCCCCTGGGCAGATGAAGTTGGTGTCGATGTCCTCAATTGAGATGCTGATACCGTAGCTGAACAGATTCTGGGCGATGAATCATGTGGTCTCTCCATCATTTAGAGATAGCTCCCAATTTCACGTGTGAATCTGCTCCCACCCTCAAAGACGAAGTGGTGTCTCCGGCTATGACTCGTCACATCATCCCTACATCACCTGGAGTGTACCAATCCTCGTGAGACTACCAAGGGTCCCAAATCATAGTCTCTTCTCTCTCCTCTCTACTGTAATGCACATGTGTACGCCAGAGGAAAGGGAAAGGGCAAGTAGCACGCAAACATGAATGACACAGTGGAGCTGGTCGCCAAGACATGATGGAGCATCCTGAAACAATAGGGCACACGCTGTAGAGAGGGGACAGTCGAAACAAAGAACCGGACCACCACACATGGACGAAGATGAAGATGGAGCAGCTGGAGCGGGTAGACAAAGGTGCATGATGAAGTAGGAGTAGATGGAGGAGCGGTGACAAAGTCGTCGAGAACGAGGATAATGGGAGCTGAAAGCATGCTCATCCCTCTTGTGATAGTGTCTCCATCTGATATCACACACAGAGTTGGTACAAGATCCTCCACTATGATGAGTATAGGAGGTCCTGATGGTTGACATCTCATGTTGGTAGGAGTGGTGCTCCCCTGCTCTGATAATCACTCCTGCATTGCCATCACCTCCCATAGCAGCATCTCTACGTGTTCTTGTAAGCCAGCATAAGCTACTATGGACATGCAAAGGTGTCCCATGTGTGCATGGCGTAGGATCAACTGTGCCTCACTAGATGCTGCACACATAGATCATAGAACTCAAGAGTACAACTCCATCTGTATCTTTGGTGCTCAAGGAGATGGGGTTGGTGCTGATGCATCCACCTGGGGTTAAAGATACTTGTTATGTGATGAGACGCGGGAACATCAGACGCAGCTACAGGTGTCACATCCCCACCATAGCTCGTATTTGTCATACAAGGAGGAATGAGTGGTTGCATGCCAAGGGAGAAGGAGAAGGAGGAGTCGTCAGAGTCCATGGAACATGTGGAAATGTCGTATCTACAGGTACTGCCACTCTCTCTATCGATGTGATTAGTAGGATCACCAACAGGTGAACACGAGAGGGCATAACTCAGCTCCTGCTCATAAGGTGACTCCATCCGCGTGGTTGTATCTGCTCCACTATTTTCGACTACCAGTGTAGCGTGGAAAGCTGTGTAGGACTCCGGCTCGACAATTCCCGTCAAGAAAAACAGCAAGCGTAGCTGGCAGTCACGCACCATCTCGCTGGAAAGGCTGGTCGCTATCACTCGCTCGATATTGGAGTGAGGACCACCATCTGACTCCATCATGTGTGTTGCTGCTCTACCGTGTGTATGGGAACCAGTAGACTCTAGGAACATGGGCGACTCGTGACGCTGAAGCTTGTCCTCAGGTAGCACCGATGACAAGGTGGAGCCCGTTGTGTCTACTACAGCACATGTCCTAGTGACATCTCTCGGAACTGCTTCTCTCAAGAATGCATCAACCTCGAAAAGACCAGTCGGCCGACTGTGCTCATGCTATGCGACTACTACCGGGCTGGTGTGAGTCTCGTGCACCAGCGCCTCCGAAAGCCCGTAAGGCGCATCCCAATCCACATGAGAAACCTGTGCCACCGCCGTGTCGCTACTGGTCAGCGTCGCAAGTGGCACTGCCCAGGCACGCGGGAAGTGCACTCCTCCTAATGCAACTTGTTGTTGCATAACGTCCGGCTCCTACCCCAGCATGGATGTTGACCTCTATGACATGCATGTCTCATGCATGCACTACAAGCCCCGTCGGACTGGTGTGAGCATGCTACACACACTCCCCCAAAAGTTCGGTAGACATATCCCGATCCGTATGGGACTCCTGTGCCACCGCCGGGCCGCAACCGATTAGAGCCGCGAGTGGCACAACCCAGGGACGCCAGGCATGCGCTCCTCCTGATGTAACATGCTATTGCAAAAGATTTGGATTTAGCCTAGATGTGGAAGTTGTGCTCGATGACATGCAAATCTCCTCCATGAATGCCATGTCGGGATAAGACTCTAAGTCATGTGTTGTCAGCGTATCATCTCAGTCTGCCTCAGTCGGTGCTCGAGCACCATGGCACGGCGCAAGCGCGGATCCTGTTGCTACGGTCACATCAGGCAATGTGTGGTGAACACACTCCCCTTTGACAGGTGCGGCAACAAAAGCCAAGGAGGTGGAGGATGTATCAAGACCGGCACAAGCAGTGCGTGTGGAGTGCTGACGCTGACGTTGCAAGAACACACAACTGGAATGAATGCATAAAGACATGTCATCTCGAGGTGGTGTCGTGGTAGCAAGAGAGTGGAGAATTGAGAGGATGGTGGGAGCCTGGGACTGGCTAGCAGATGGAGCTGAAGGGACACCAACGGATGAGAAATGAGGGGAGGATGAAGGAGATGAGATCAAGGAGGCCGTCGACGAACTAGTAGAAGAAGCATGCTCCGTGACGAAGCGGTCACAAAGCCGCTGCACCATCTGCCTCGGGCCATAAATCTCGGTGCGTATGGTCGCTAGAGGTCCAGCTAGGGGATCTACCAACTCTCGCATGCTGTGGAGGACGCATGCTTGGACAAGGCTGAAGCCAAGGTGGATGCCATCAATGAGGTTGCATCACTGCTGCTGCACGCTGCTTGCATGCTACTGCTACGCTGCTTTTATGCGATTGCAACATGTTTGCATGCAGCTGCCACTAACACTATCCTGTCGTAAGGTGTTGCTTTGTTGATCAGCCGTTACTACTGTTTTGGTGGTGCTGTTGTGCCACCCAAATGACAGCTCCAACAGAACCCGAAGGACTCCCATTAACCACTAAACCTAAAGAATAGGTGGGAGCCATCCTTGTTGCTGTAACAGACAATTTTGCCGCTCCTGAGCATTTCTGTTTGTGCAGCGCCAATTGGCACACCTCAGCTATCTTCCAGACCTGTTCTGCTGCTTTGTTGCTCACATGGTCCCCTGTGCTCTGATACATGCTAAAATGAGTCGAGGGCATGCATTCCCATGCTGGATGAGACATGATCTCGAATGGTGAGCGGGAGAAACACGGCGCCAACATTTGGTTGAGTCTAGAATGACTGAATTAAGAATCAAGGAGAGAGGTACAATGACCCCTACTGAGGGCTCATGCACTGGGGATTGCCGACTAGAGCACTAGGCCCCGTCACCCCCGTCGCAGCAAAAGGTACGAACGAGGAACCTTTATGTCACAGAATATGAAACCAACAATGGGAGTCTCCCAAGGCACCGGAACAGTTAACCATGTGCCCGGGTCTCGACCTACGAGAAAACAAGCAATTTACCGGAAATGTATCTAAACTCTACGGAGACACACTAACATCATTGAGTAGCCAGGCTAGACAAATTTAGACCTCCCAAGATATGAGAACAGGCAACGGGATTTCTGGGTCTCAGCAACATGCAAACTATGCATGTCTTTCAAAGGATCAACAAAGATTGGACCAATCAATGGTGGGTCTCCCGAGGTAGCGGTACAAACCACCGTAACCCGATTCTTGACCACAAAAGGAGAACAACACCTGTCATAGAGTATGCAGTGAGTTTCTATGGGGTCTCCCGGTGCACTGGCACAAATCACCAAGTGCCCGAGTCTCAACCACCGAGAAAAATCTACCAAACACGTTAGGATGAATAGGGTGAGAAGATGTGTAGAAGCGTCCTAGCAACACAGCCTCTGACTAGGCCTCAATGCCCATTTAGACTTAGACAATAGTCACCGGTCGTACACACGACGGCAAGGGTCTGGCAAGGAGACACAAGTGAGAGTGTCATAATGCTTCAATAGCATTTGCAAATAGAGTCAACAAATAACAGGTCCACAGGATGAATACCTACCGCGGCGCACGATGGGTATTGCACGCGGTAGTCCTGAAACCAGCCCAACAATACTATTTTGGCCGTAACTCTGCCCGAACAAATCAGAACGCAATGCCGTCTGAACCTACGCGTGCAGGATCTCAAGCCAGAAGCTATGACTTGTCAAATGCATGCATCTGGCATTGAACGGTGGACACACAAGGCAAGACATGAAAATCGGGCCCACGGCCAATCCACCGATTAAATCCTACAGGTTGTAGAAAAACTACTGAAGGTTCGAGACAACATTTAAGACCCTGGGGCAGTCGTCAGTCAGCTCCGAGTGGGTGGTCCACCACCTGCCGATGTGTTGTTGCCTCTTGGTTTTGCATCAGGGATCTGCACAGGCATGGACACGACCGAGTGGTCATAGCAAACTATAGAGCTCGACGAAAACGTCACAAATCACAACACAGAGCTCCTAGAATGCACCATAACATAGCCACTGGAGAACCATCAGCACAGGGTAGGAGTCTCTCAAGTTAGAGAACCTAATGCAATAAGTTAGGATAGCAGTGTTGTTGATGTAGCATGCAAGAACCCACGCTCGTTGCTTAGGATGCCCCCTCAGTCTGCTGCAACAGAGTCTACGTCTGAGAGCTTTGTTGTTGTTACTCTAAAACGTGTACGCCAGAGTTAGCACCATATAACAGCTCTAAACTGGAAATGATTTATTAGGAAGTATGAATGAACATCAATGGGAGACCCCTCCAAGTTCTAGCTGCCCCTCAGCTCTGTGGAGCTTGTTACTCAGTTCCTAAACCACCCAGAAAATGGCCCATTTTCTGGCAGGCAGGGTTTTCTTGGTGAGGCCTGCCAGACAGGCGACAACCCAAAACCTGGGCGTTGTCGGTTTTTCCTGAAAACTAGACCATACTATAATTCACACGCTGCAAATGTAGTCGTGCAGTTAGAATCACCTTGAAAAACAACTGCAATGAGTTACAACCACCTAAACCCAGGCGGCATCTACGCTAGTCGCCGGTCCTAACAGTGCCCGAATAATGTGAGCCTTGGACCCTAAGCACGCCTCACAGACCCAGCACTGGACGCATGAAGACACCATATGCAAACACATTAACTGTCGGTGGCACTATTGCCGAGGAGGTGTACCGATGGAGCTGAGCACATTGGAGGGAGGAGGCTCCAGAAGAATGTTGGTTTGTGTGGCTTCCTCCTGTCACGACCGACGCCGATGGATTACCCATGTACCCACACTGGTGGTATATGGTAGAGAAAGGCGTGATGACACAACGGGCCTCCAGAGTGTCCCGATACATCTCCAGCATCTACGACAGCCTTGTTGGTTTTTTGGGAGCTAAGAAAGATTTCTTGGTGGGTTGAGACCCTCGCACCCAATGGACTATACCGGTGCGACGAGGAGACCCGATGGCTATAGTAGTGCTTCTGGTGTTTAGAAATCCATTTGTGATGTCGAGACGCTAATTTTGAGTGTTTCTAGCACTACTTGTATTCTCTTGGTGGACGAGACCCGGACACTTGGAGAGTTGTTCCGGTGCCTTGAGGAGACCACCTTTGTTTCTCTTGCGGTGTATGCAGTGCATTCTCTCCACTGACTTGTTTGGATTCAGCGGGAATGAGGGGGGCCCGGTGCAGCTAGCTGTCGGCACCCGTACATAAACCTGCTAGGGGCTCATTTGTACTTTCTCCTTGTGCATATTGTGCATTGCAGACATAGCCAAGTTTTTGCCACTTTGCACTACACTCGCACTCAGCTCATGTTTGTGTTTGCATGGGCCTGCATGCCCTAATTGATTTCCAACTTGGTATCTTAGTACAAGGGGGCCTGCAAGCAACAAACGTAGTAGAAGTAGCAAGAGTGGGTGGAATGCAAAGAGAGCAAGCAAAATGGCTCCCTCTCGCGGGCAGCAACGTGAAGGAGTGCAAAGTGACTGCACGTGAACGCCACAGGGGTAGTGAGATGCGTACAACAACATTAGTGACTGCGGCAGCAGTAGCAGTTGTAGCAGCAGACGTAGCAACAGCGACAACTGCTGTTCCATGCAATATGAGCAGTGGCGGCAGAGCAGCCGCTCACAACAAGAGAAGTAGTGGTGGCAGCCGCAACTGTAGTGGTGGGCACTAGCATTTGCAGTACCTGCATTGGTGGCAGCAGTAGTAGTAGCGGTAGCTGCTATGCCACGTAGCAGCAACAATAACAGCAGTTGTAGCAGCACAATAACTGTTGTAGCAGTAGGGAAGACAGTAGCAGTGCATAGCAGTAGCATGAGCAGCTGCTACAACAAAGGTGGCAGCAGTAGTAACGTTTTGTAGCGACAGTAGCAGTAGTAGCGTGCAGTAGTACCAGCCGCGGTGACAACAGCAAGTAGCAACGGCGGCATTGGCAAGGAACAGTAGCAGGTATAACAGTAGAAGCAATAGCAGCAGCATCGATGGGAGTAGGAAGCTAAATCAGTAGTATTTGTTTAAAGTAGCAGCAGTAGTAACAATGGTAGCACGAGAAATAGTAGCAACTGCAACCGCAGTAGCTGCACCCTCTGCCGCATCTGCTACTACAAGAGGGCCTCGTAGCCGTTCTCCAAGGGTTCCCTCCCGAGAGGCCCCCTCGAGCCCCCACAGAGGGGGCCTGTTGGCCCTTTGAGCCCCCCTCTTGAGGGGCACCTCGCAGGAGCCCGTGAGGCCTGTGAGCTCCTCGCCCTGTCGGCCCCGTCAGCCAACCGACGAAGGGGAGGCCAACAGTGAGAAAGGGCCGGACCCCCCCCCTTCCTCCGTTGTTCGCTCGCTCGCTTGCACAAGCAAGCGAGCAAGTGAGGGTACACAGGAGGGAGGGCCGGACAAGCCAAACACCTCCCCCCTCCCCCTCACCCCCCTCCCTTTCCTTATTTTCTCCATTGCCCTAGATTTGGGGCAATCAAGAATAGGGGGGACGAGAGAAAAAATGATACGAATGGGGTACACCCAAGAGCGCGTGGTGAAGAGAGAAAAGAAAGAAAAAACAAGGGTGAGGGTGACAAGGAAAAACTAAACAAATAAAATCTTCAAATACTTGCCACCGACAACCGCAGATGCAAGCTTCTGGGAAGCATACTTGAATAGGATGTACTATACACAAGTATCATAGTGTATTCAAAGGGGATGATTAGCCATAACTTGACAAACTAGTCAACCTATTAGCATCCTTCTGATAGATGTACTTGGTCTTATGACACAATTGACAATATGGGTCATCAAATCTCTTACCATAAGCAACGGTGGCCTTTCAGTGGTCCAAACATGTCAATTTCACCTTTTATGTGGAGCAAATCCTCTGTTTCTGGCCTTTGACGTACAAAGAGATATTATTTCATGTCCCTTTACCTCGATTCAAATATTTTGTCTTATGAGCATGCATAAACTGTGACTGGAGGTAGCACATAGGAGAGACAAGGAAAACAGTATATAGGCCTGACATGTAGCGCCAGTATGCCACGTGGCTTGAACTGGTCCAAGCATGTAAGGCGATGAATGGGATGGGTTAATGGTTGGAGACCCTCAATTTCCGCGGTCTTGGCACAATGGGCCAAGGATCCCATCCGTTTGCTACATTTGGTGTTAGAGCGCCGGGGTTTAATGCCCACTGTGGGCACCGAGAGCGGGTCCATTCCTATGTGGGAGGAATGCAGCACCAGCGTGTCACATAGCTTGAATGGGTCCATGCCTGTTGGACAGTAGATGGGATGGGTTCAGGGTCGGAGGCCCTCAATCACCACGGTTTTGGCCCAATGGGCCAAGAAAAAGATCAGTTCGCTTCATGACACATCAAAGTAAAGCGGAAATTTCCCATTGAGAGCTCATAGAATCAACATGAAATTTGAGATAAGTTTTTCCTTTTTACATGAATGTGTGTACCCCAAAAACATGGACAAATATGTGAAGTATGCTTGTTTGACCCATAGTCTCACCCCGAGGCTATGCATTTCTGTTCGTATCAACAAGTCAGAACATTTGGCAGTGAATCATACTAAATTCCATCAATTTTCCTATTCATTCAAGAAAGGGTAGAGAGGATCTAGGATTGAGAGAGAGAAGGAGACTCAAGCAAATTGGAAACAATACTTTTCAACTAATAGATTGGAAATATCCGTAAAAGCATGCCAAGGATACAATCATCGTGTGCATCTTCATTGGAGTGAAATGATCATGCCATTCTTGAATGTACGTTTTTTTTGTAGTTGCGTCCATGGTGTACTGGTGTCACGTTTTTTGGCATGAACACCATTGCACTTTTCCAACCGGGCTGATGGTATTTCCCATGCGAGGTGCTTTGAGTCGACAATTCCGAACTTGATGCGACTCAATTTATTGGTGCAAAGCTCCATACAATGCGGTGACGTTGTTCACCACTTTTGGCTGTTAAATTTTTCTAGTAAAAGAACTTAGGATCCCTTTTAGGCAAGAAAGATGTTATTGTCGATTTATGCGGCTAAAAACTCTTCGTCTTGCAAAGTTACACCAATTTACGCAGTCTTGGAAGCCCTTGCAAGACCCTACTTGACGACCCCAGAGATAGTTCCAATGCCGTGAGATCGTTTGAATCTACAATTGTAACGCGCATAGCTTTACATAAAAATCACTTTTCTAAAATGCACAAGATAGACACAAGAGTGCAACACAAGTGGCGTGATCACATATAGAGCAAGTAAACATTTACCTAAGACAAACCATCAGACCTGTTAGAATCCTTGCAATGGTAGTATGCAACCTTGTGACACCAGTGTCTATTCGCGTCATCCGACATCTCAAAAGTAGCGCCGATAGCTTTGGAGCAGTCAAGACACTTGGTTTGCGCCTTTGAGGCCGGGCAGACTTAGTACGTATGTCTTTGTTTCCAAGTGCTAGCCTATAGAAAAAGAGACAATTTCTTCTGCTTTGAACTCATTTCAAGTGGTTTGTGTACATAGATAGATAGATAGATAGATAGATAGATAGATAGATAGATAGATAGATAGATAGATAGATAGATAGATAGATAGATAGATAGATAGATAGATAGATAGATAGATAGATAGATAGATATATAGATAGATAGATAGAT
>SZWC01005523.1:43847-66253 GCA_023375785.1 Penium margaritaceum
GGGGGGGGGGGGGGGGGGGGGGGGGGGGGAGGGGCTTTGTGTTGAACTTTGCAATGTTCAAGGCCGCATGTCAGAATGGGTGAATATGAGTGAATACTGGTGAAACTGTTTAGCTCACCCATGAATGTCTGCGACAATCCCTTTTGCCTTGTCTTTCGTCAATTTACGGAGGACACGTCGTGTGTAAGAGTTGAGTGGGCTAGTGAAGGGGGTGGAATGTCTCTCACCTAATCCCATATGCGGCCCAAAAAGCCAGCCAAGTTCGAAGGCCGTGGCTAGATTATTGCGAGTGGGAATTGTTATTTCACCCATCCATCCGTATTGTGGGTGGACATCGCGAAAGTTGGTGATGGACATGAACTTACGAAGGGATGCTATATTATGTGGGAGAATTTTTCTTGATCATATTGAGAAAGTGCGTAGAAGCTTCCTAGCAACACAGCCGCTGACCGGGCGTCAGTGCCTGATCAGACGGTGACGACAGTCACAGGTCGTACACACAACGGCAAGGGTTTGGCTAGGAGACACAAGACACTATGTCAGAATGCTTCAACATAGCATATGCAGAGAGATGACAAATGACAGGTCCAAGGCATAAATACCTGCCACAGCGCACGGCGGGTGTCGCACGCGGCAGTCCAAGAGCTGTCCTACAACCGGCCCAAAACCACTGCTTTGGCCGTAACTCTACGCACACATGTCAGAATGCTATGCCGTCTGAACCTAGATGTGCAGAATCAAAAGAAGGACGCTACGACTGGTCATATGCATGCATCCATTGACAGACAGTGAGCATACAATGCAAAACCATGCAAATAGGCCTCATGGCCAGTCTACCGAAAGACGCCTGCAAGATGTAGAAGACACAACACAGAGTCTCGGTGGCATCTGGGGCTCTGGTGCAGTGGTCGGCCAGCTCCAAGCTGGTAGTCCGCCGCTTGTCGACGCGCCGGTTTCACCAGGGCCGCCCGCCTCAGGGATCTGCACGAGTATGGACACGGCCAAGTGGTCACAGTAAACTATACAGGAATGGCACAAAGCACAACACTCCCCCATGACCCGATGGTACGCATGTCAATACGCGTGCAACACTGGTACAAACAGAATAGTGAGTGACACGAATAAATGAGACGCAGATGAACATCCCACACTCAACCACACTCACGCACGGGGCAAGGCCCAACAGACGGAATGGCCACCAGGAACTTTCCGCGAGCAAGTGCCTTCGTCAAGAAGTCAGCACGCTACGTGTCAGTACTAGACCACATGATGGAGATCACGTGTCGCTCCACCAGATCACGAACGAAGTCATGCTCAACCGCAATGTGCTTTGTACGAGCATGAAAAACACCAGAGTTCTCCACAATGGCGAGAGCACTCTGGTTGTCGCAACGCAACACAATGGCGGGTACTGACTGCCCAAGCTCAAGAAACAAGTGTTGCAGCCATACTGCCTCAGCAGCCCCTGCGCCCAAAGCAACATGCTCTGCCTCTAACGAGCTACGTGCAATGCAACCCTGCTTCCCGCTTTGCCAAGACAAAGCGGTACCACTGAGCAGAAACACATAGCTAGTACGACTGCGCCCATCAGGGCTCCAAGCCCAGTCATTGTCAGTGTAGCCGTCAAGGACCACCGAACACTGCCGACGAAAGCAGAGTCTGAGGTACGGCGTGGAGACCATGTACCGTACCACTCGCACAGCCGCGTTAAGGGCTCTCGCACGTGGAGCCTGCAAGAACTAAGCGAGGAGGTTGACGGCAAACGCGATGTCAGGACGCGTGGTGGTGGCCAGGTACATCAGAGATCCGATGAGACGGAGGTACAAGGTCACGTCCACTATCTCCCCCAGCTGTGTAGGATCATCCACCTTCAAGGCATCCTGCCCATCGGGTGTAAGAGGTGAAGAAGTGGATGGCACTGCACATAGGCGATCGTTGAAGCGCTCCCCCACGACTCGTGCGTATTGGGACTGATGCAGCAATAGTGTCCGATGTCTGCGATCAAACACGATCTCCATACCAAGGAACACCGGTGTAGGAACGCGGTCCTTCATCCTGTAGGCAGTCTGCAGGACAGCCTTGGCCTCCTTCACGGCCTCCAGGGATGGAGACGCAATCAGAAGGTCATCAACATAGACCAGGATGGCGGTGAACCGCTCAGGTTTCGGTAGGATGAAGAGCGAGGGGTTTGCCTCGCTCTGTACGTATCCTGCGCGAGTCAAGGTGACAGTGATCTCCCGGTTCCAACAACGTGGAGACTGCTTGAGGCCGTACAAGGACTTGCGCAAGCGCCAGACCTTGTCACCCTCCTCAAAGCCTGGTGGCTGAGCCACGTAGATATCCTCATCCCGAGAGCCATGGAGGAACGCGTTGTTCACATCCATTTGGTGCACTTCCCAGTCATGCTGAGCCACTACACCAAACAGAGCTCGAGCTGAGGTCATGCGGCCGACAGGGGCAAAGGTGTGAGTGTAATCAACTCCCTCAATCTGAGAGTACCCCTTGAGGACCAAGCCGGCCTTGTAGCGTTCCAGTGAGCCATGCGGCTTCACCTTCTTACGAAAGACCCACTTGACCTGAATCGCCTTCCTCCCTGAGGGAAGGTCGACCAGCTCGTAGACTCTGTGCTCTCAGATATCACAAAGCTCATCCTCGCAAGCAGCTCGCCAGGCATCAGCATCCTGCGAGGAGAAAGCCTCCCTCAATGAGCCCGGGTCAGGCGCCATAGAGGGGGAACTCTGCGTGGAAAGTGCACACGCCTCAGTGTCAGGCCTGACAGCCACGAGATCAGCTGCTGCGTCACAGGCGATATGAAACTCGCGAGTGACCAGGTCGTGCCCTATGGGGCACGCTAGGTGTACCTCTGAAATCTCAGTGCGGACACTCAGGCCTAAGGCCTTTGTGCCTGGATCACCGCTCGCGATGCTTTGAGAGGAACGCCTGGGTCCGGGACCCGACGCTCGCTGAGCTCTGGAATCCAGTGGTCGAAGGCGGCCACCGGGCTCACGGGAGTAACCGGAGGTCGAGGGGCACATCTCAGGCTCAGGAACAGGTACGACCATAGGGACAGGTAGGACCACAGCTGGTGAGGGCTGAGACGAGGCAGCCAGAGATGCCATGCGAGGAGATGCGTGTGTGGGGGTCACAGAGCTAGGTGTGACAGCAGGCAAGGCTGGCCCAGACACTCAGACAGGAGTGTCAGCCGACGTAGGGACAGGAGTGGGCTGGACTGGGTCAGACGCCAAAACAGGGGTGCCACTAGACATAGGTGATGTTGCAGGAGGAGGCGTGAGAGCAGTGGTACCTGTGGGGTGTGAAACAGGCTGAACAGGCGTGATGTCTGGACCGACGGCAATGATAGCCGGATCATCAAGTGCTGGAGACCGAAAGGGGACTCGAGCGGACACATCAGCGTGACGAGGAATGGTCGCTGGCGAAGAAGTCTCCCCCATCCGCCGAGGACCCTCACAGGAAGGGACATGAGCGGCAGAGAGGGCTGTGATCAAAGTCAGATCACGGTATGTGAGTGACTAAAAAAACAGCGCGTCACAGGACTCAATGACACAATGGCGAGTGGGGTCCCAAAAGCGCCAAGCCTTCCACCGCGGGGAGATGCCGATGAAGGCACACAAGCAACCCCGAGGGGAGACCTTGGACGCCTGCTGATCCTCATTGTACCACACGGAGGCCAGGGAACCCCAGACGCGAGCAGGACGAAGATCAGCACGGTGGCCAAACCAGAGCTCGTACGGTGTAACATGATCCAGAAGTGGACCATGCGGGAGGCAGTTCTAGACCCAAGTCATGTAGGCGAGGCCCTCGAAGGCGAAGGACTCCGGGAGATCGCACTCAGACTGCATGGCACGAACTGCATCCTCCATGGTGCAGTTCCAGCGCTCAGATATACCGTTCTGCTATGGGGTAGCAGGAGCGGAGACCTGGTGAAAAATGCCGTGCTCAGCAAAGAAGGAGTCCATCTCACCGAGGAACTCGCCGCCGCGATCGGAGCGAAAAGTATGTAGCGTGTGGCAAGACTGACGCTCAGCGATCACGAGCCAAAGCCGAACCGCAAGGGCGGCGTCGCTCTTCTGACGCAGACTGTAGACCCACCGCATCCGAGTGAAGTCATCCGTCAGCGTCAGAACATACGGGCCCCTCTCGGACCGGGACTCGACCAGGAGAGGACCAAGCAGGTCCGAGTGGACCAACTCAAGAGGCCTCAGTGCTTGGGAACGCGAATCAGGGTAAGTGCACCGATGCATCCTCCCCTGAGCACAAAAAAGACAGTCGGTCTTGGGTGGCTTCTCAAAAGAAGCCACGTCAAGACCGAGAACAGGCTGTGTCCGAATGAGCTTCGACACAGTGTCGGAGGCCACGTGACACAGACGACGGTGAAGCAACTTCTGGTGTTCTGAGGATAGAACACCAGTGAAAAAAACGCGACCAGAGGAGGAGGGAGAGCAAGGGGAGGAGGGCCGAGCAATGCAATACAAATCATCTATAACTGAAGCACGCAGAACAATGCTACGGGTGTCAAGAGAATTCACAGTCGCTGAATCAGCGGTATGCTTAACGGAGTGGCCCATCAGAGTGTAGGCACGCACAGACAGCAGACTGAGCTCAAGATCAGGCACAAACAGCACGTCAGAGAGATATAGGGGGCCAGACGAACCATCAAAGTATACAACCCCAACTCCGTGCACCGGCAAGGACTGACAAGAGCCTGTACGAACAGAACGGAGAGTCGTGACAGGACCAAGCACCACAAAGTCACTACGACAACACGTCATGTGATGGGTGGCACCAGAATCGATGATCCAAGTGCCACCGGAGTCACGACTGGTGGACGTCACTGTACAACGAGCAATGGAACACTCGACATCAGAGGGACACTGAGCCGTCAGTGGGAAGGAACGACGTACATCACAAAGGTGAGACTCATGAATCCAATCAATGCAGTCAGGCCCATCATCATCACATGCGGACTGTGCTCCCCCACACGTGTCATCATGAGTCACGAGGACAGACGAACAAGCAGTTTGTGACCCACTCGACGATGACAACACACTCGCACCTCCCTGAAAGCGAAGCGCCAGAAGATGACGAAACTCGGCGATGGTGCGGTCGCGTGGGTCTGAATCACTGCTGCTCGCTGGTGAGGACGCAGGAACAGCTGCAGTCGTGGTCGTCACGCGTCCAGAGGAGTGTGCGGGCGACGTGCCGGACGCGGTGCGAGAAGCATGGGCAGCCTGAAGCCCACGAGTGATGCGCGCCCAGTCAAGCGGCTGCTGGCACTTGGTGTAGCGATGGGTGCCTCCACAGTTATAGTAGTGCACAGAACGGCCACTGCTACCACAGGATGATGGCTGTTGCTGACCCGATCCGCGCCTCCTATTCTTCTTCTTCCCCTGGGCAACTACTGCAATGCACTGCGTCTGCGTGGGTGTAGAGGGGGTCAAAGAGGAGGAGGAAGATGAGGTAGTGATGGAGGTGGATGAGGGTGACTGCAGGAGGGAAGATGGTGGTCATGCGATGACTGCTGTAGCGAAAGAAGTCTCATGATGCGCTACTGCTGCCTTGCGGGCCAATGTCACCTGGAGGAAAAGCTGATGCGCCCAAGGGAGCAGCTGCAGAGTGGCTGAGAAAGGCTCGAGGGCAGCGTCGCTGTACCGTGTGAAGATGTCGGTGTACTCCAGGCGAACTTCAAGCATGATCGTCCGAAGCGCCCACAGTTGTGTGCCCCCTGAGGTCCCCACACGCGTGTAGATACGCATGGCGCGTCGCCAGTAGTCCGCTGCATGCTCCGCTGGCCCCTGACGGAGCGAGTGGAAAGCACGAATGTGTGACGCACGCGTGCCGTGCGTCTCTGCGGCCAGTAGGGACAATGCCAGATCCCAGCTTCCATGAGGTCGGCTCCGGTGCCTGTGCCAACCTCGCCGAGGAAGGGGCGGAAGTCGACGACAGTCTCGCGTGGCATGGCATAGAGAAGTCCGCGCATGGCCGGGGCTGCTGTCAGCGCCTGTGCTAGATTTGTAAACTGGTATGGGCTGTGGTAGTAAGGCCACACTCCCTCGGAAGTGGCCCACACCTAAACAAGATCTCCCAGCAGTCGAAACCATCCTTGCTGATGTACCGTGGAGGTGGTGCCTCAAAGTCCTTTGGCTACCGCTCCGTGGGGAGAGCAACCGCAGGCTGAGGAGGGCGAGAGACGGGAAAAACTCCTAGGAGAGGGTGATCATTGGGGAAGTCAGGTGACGATCGTATCGGGGACACGGGTGGAGGTCGGGTCCCCGTCTGTAGCTGACGGAGGCGCTCCTGTAAAAGACGAATCTCCTGCTCCTGGGAGTCATCCTCGAAGCCTGGCATGAATGGCTCGTCATCAAGGAGGTCAGCAGGTGGTGGAGAAACCATAGCAAGAGGTGAAACAGGCGGAGCACCTGTCACGGGCACCTGGACCGAGTGCTGGGTAGAGGCCGCAACGCCGGCAGCTCCCTCAGAAATCCGCGAAGGAGCCGTGGACTGAGCACGTAGAAGCTCAGTCAGCGTGCGGATCGCATCAGTCTGCTCTCGCTGCAGACGGTGCTGCTCATCCTGCTGGCTGCGCAGGTCCGCAATGGCCTGCGAGCGAGGGCTCAATACCCCTGAAGAAGAGGGGGAGGGATCACCTGGCCCCTTGTCCTTGTCGTCGGGCGAACTAATGTCGCCGCTCATTATGGGACGACAGGTCATGTTTTTCGGATTTCATAACTGTCTGCGTTTCTCGAAGAATTGAAATGCTGGCAACCTTTGACTTTCCGAGTGAAAACTTGGCTAAGTGTAATGCTGACGTCAGCAAGTGGTTGCTGACGTCAGTACGACCTGATGACGTCGGCAATCAATAATGCTGACGTCAGCTCGTCCCCTCCTTCCCCCCCTTTTTTTGTCACGGTTCTGTGCGAGTGTGGAGCCGCTTTGCGGTGGCGCGCGGCAGCTCCGTGGAAACTGCGTAGCAGCTTCCGCCCAGCTACTGCTACAGCTGTGCTGTCACCTGTAGCAGCAGCTGCATAGCTGCGTGTGCAGCGGTGGCAGCAGCGGTTGCGCTGCTGCTGCTGCTGCTGCGCGCTGCGGCTGCTGCTGGCCGCCGCCGCCGCGCGCACTGCTGCTGCTGCCACTGCTGCGCTGCTGCTGCTCGTACTACCGTTGCTGCTCTGCTGTGGCCGCCGCGACTGCCGCTGCTGCTGCTGTGCTGCTGCCGACGCTGTCGCTGCTGCGCTGCTGCTGTCGACGCTGTTGTTGCGTTGTTGCTGCTGCCGCTGCTACCACGCTACTACTGCGGTCGTTGTTGCTACGCTGCTGCTGCCGTCGCCTCTGCTGCTGCTGCTCTGCTGCTGCGGCTGTGGGAGGGCGGCTGCACGCACTATATGTTGAAATAGTATGCACCTTGTCCACTGCCTAGCTGGCTAGCTACACATACAGACAAGGCATGCACTGCTCTGTGGAGTACGTCCCCTTGGTCTGTTTTGAGATGGGCCAGGAATGCACTGCCCATAATGGGTATGTCCCCTGTGGCTCATCATAGGAACCATACCTTTTTGGCATGGTTGAATAGGCACCGGAGTCTCAGACGAGAGATCGCAGGTTCAAACCCCGCGACGGCCACATTTTGTTGTGGCCAAAACTTGNAGACTCAACACTCCCACATCACAGGATGCACGTTGGCTGCCGAGGCCTACGCAAAGCTCTCACGCGTGCATCAATCGAACGCCCTAGCAAACCGACTCTTCATCTTCCAACGGTTGATGTCGATGAGGGTGAGCGAAGGAGAATCGATACCCGCATTTTTGCAGTCGTTCGACAACGTGTTGCAAGAGGTCCAGCAAATGGAATGGAAGCTCGACTCCAACATGCGTGCCATGATCCTTCTAATGGCGCTACCGGAAAGCTGGGGGTCCTTGATCACCGTATTTGGCGGTTGGAAGGAGGCAGATCTGACGTACGAGGCTGTCGCCGAACACGTCCGCAACGAGTCCATGCGACGCAGTGGCAGTGAGGCAAACATCTCAGCCTATGCCTCTCGCTTCGGTGGACAAAGTGCAAGCTCTCGCTCCAGTCAAGGCAACAGCGGAAGCGGTGGCGGTGGAGGGAAAGGCAACGGTGGTGGGAAGAGTTCCAAGAAGCCCGGAAACTGTCACAATTGTGGCAAGGCTGGGCACTGGGCTAGGGACTGCCGTAGTCCCAAGAAAGAAGGCGGGAGCAAAGGTGGAAAGGAGAAGAAGGAGCTCACCAACATGATGGCTAGGGGGCTGCCTATGAAGGGCGCAGCGATCCTTAGGCCCGGGGCATTCGCCCTTGACTCGGGCACCAACCACCACTCTTCAAAAGAGAAGGGTGGATTTGTCGCCATGGCCGAATCTGTCATGCGCATCAAGTGTGCAAATGGCGGCGTCGTCCAAGCCATGGGCGAAGGGGACAAGGTGATCACGTTCAACGTGAACGGTGCGGAGAAGGCGGTCAACCTTCAAAAGGTGGTGTACATGCCCTCCTTCGCAGCCAACCTATTGTCCGTGTCACAAATCACTGACAACAACATGACAGTGGTGTTCACCAACAAGGAAGCGGTGGCCCTAAAAAATGAGGACATCCAGATTTTGTACACCAAAGACGACCTCATGCTTCAATTTCCAAGAGTCGACGGCCTCTACGTGCTTCAAACCAAAGTCACCAAGGCGTTGGATGAGGGACTCGCATGTGCCACCAAGACAGTGGCACCGGAGCCAAAGGATGCACCGCCGGCGACCGCTGTGGCCGCCACATCAACCAAGGACACTGACGCTGAGCTGTGGCACCGGCGATTTGGCCATGTGGCCAACAGCACGCTACAGAAGATGCAGGAGCAAGAGGTAGTCCGCGGAATGGAAGGGTGCACCATGAAGCATGGCGAAGGGTGTGCATTGTGTGAACCATGCCTCCAAGCGAAGGCAAAGAAGAAGCCGTTTGGGAGAGGAGGTCAACGAGCGGAGAACGTCTTGGAACTGATACACAGTGACGTGTGTGGACCCTTCCGCACATCGTCGAACGGAGGAAGCAAGTATTTCCTGACCTTCATTGATGACCACAGCCGCAAGTTGTGGATCTACTTCCTCAAAACAAAGGGAGAGGTCAAGGAGAAGCTCCTCGAGTTCGTCGCCATGGTGGAGCGGCAAACGTCCAAAAAGGTGAAGCCGCTTCGAAGTGACAACGGGGGTGAGTACGAGGCATGCAAGCCTTGGCTCAAGCATCATGGCATCCGCCACGAGCAGACCACCCCATACAACCCCCAAAGCAACGGCGTGGCCGAGAGGATGAACCAGACCCTGCTCGGCATGGTGCGAAGCATCCTCTTCGACGCCAAGCTCCCACCTCGCTTTTGGGCTGAAGCAGCAACAACGGCCTGCTACCTCTTGAACCTCACACCAGCGACCGCCTTGCGGAAGCGTGGAAAGGAGCAGGACAAGCAGCTGAAGACCCCACAGGAAGCATGGTCGGGAAAGAAACCCAACGCATCCCATCTGAAGGTGTTTGGGTCAACTGCATGGGTGAAGATCCAGTCGGGAGAAGGTGGAGGCAAGCTTGACGCACGTTCGAGGAAGTGCGTCATGGTTGGGTACGACACGTCACACAAAGCCTATCGGCTTTGGGACCAGGCAGCAGGCAAGCTCGTGAGGAGCCGCGACGTCGTGTTTGACGAATGCACCCTTGGAAAGGGAGAGCTGCTGGACCCGATCCTCGCTCCCAAAGCGGGAGAGTGGATAGTGTTGCTTGAGTCCGGAGACCAAGCGCCCGACAACTGGCTCGCTTTGCCAGCAGGTGGTAGGAATGGGAGAGATGTTGCGGAGGATGATGCAGCATCTGACATGGACGCGGATTCCGAGGCGTCCAGGGCTTCCGAGTCTGACTTGGAGTCTGACGACTCTTCTGACGATGACGACGACAAACCACCACCTGTGGAAGCACTAGCACCAAAGCAAGAAGCCGCACCACTACCCCGGCGCAGTTTGCGACCAAAGAAAGCACCTATGCGGTATGAGGATGATTGGACCGGCTTGAGCTGGTCGTGCATGGCTCAGGGAGAGCCATCCACAGTGGCGGAGGCGATGAATGGCCCAGATGCGGCTAAGTGGAAGGAGGCAGTGGACAGTGAGCTCGCGTCCATTGTCGAGAACGGCACGTGGGTGCTGGTGGATAGACCCGACAAGGCCCACGTGGTGGGATCCAAGTGGGTCCTCCGAGTGAAGAAGAAGCAAGACGGCAGCATCGACAAGTTCAAGGCAAGGGTAGTGGCTAAGGGGTTCTCTCAACGCCCGGGCTCTGAGTACGATGAGACGTTCGCGCCCGTCGTGACCTTTGCCTCCATCCGCTCTCTCCTTGGCATTGCAGCTGCAAAGAACCTGGAGATACACCAGATGGACGTCAAGACAGCTTTTCTTTATGGGAAGCTCGACAAGGAAGTGCTGATGGAGGTGCCCGAAGGAGTCGAAGCTCCCGAGGGTAAGGTGTGCAAGTTGGTGAAAGCGCTCTACGGGCTGAAACAGGCCCCAAGGATGTGGTACAAAGAGATGGACGGTTTCATGACCGGGCTCTCCTTCACGCATTGCCACAGTGATCCGAGCGTGTATGTGCGCGATGATGGGAGAGGGCTAATGCTGGTTGCACTGTACGTGGATGATCTGATCATCTGCTCGTCTTCGGTCGAGCTGCTGGATGAGCTGAAGTCTGACCTCAGCAAAAGGTTCAAGATGAAGGACATGGGTCCTCTCGAGTACTACCTCGGGATCGCCATCCACCGCAACCGAGTAGCCGGCACCATCGAACTCAACCAAACCAAATACATTGGTGAGGTACTGAAGCGCTATCACATGGAAGACTGCAAACCTGTCAGCACCCCAATGACGACCGATACGAAGCTGAAGGCCTCCATGTCGCCAAGCAACGAAGCAGAACAAAGGGAGATGCAAGACATCCCCTACCAGTCCGCCGTGGGTAGCATCATGTACGCCATGGTAGGGACTCGTCCCGACATCTGCTATGCTGTGGGACAAGTGAGCAGATTCGTGGCCAACCCTGGGCCACAACACTGGCAGGCAGTCAAGCGCATCTTGCGCTACCTGCAAAAGACACGTCACATGGGCCTCATCCTTGGAGGCCAAGAAGGAACGGAACCCCTTCGCCTGAAGTGCTATACCGATGCTGACTGGGGAGGAAACCTCGACGACAGGAAATCCACCTCCGGATACGTGTGCATCTTGAATGGCGCTGCCATCTCATGGGCCAGTAGGAAGCAGGATTGTGTTTCTGTGTCCACGGCGGAGGCAGAGTATGTTGCTCTGTCTGAGTTGTGCAAAGAGACTCAGTGGCTGCGCAGCCTCCTTGGCGAAATGACAGTACCACAGAAGGATGCCACGGTCGTACACGTGGACAACATGAGTGCCATCTCAATGGCTGAAGACGAGATCATCTCCCGGCGAACGAAGCACATCGACATACGTTACCACTACTCACGTGACCTGGTCATGAAGAACGTGGTGGACTTGCAGCACTGCGGAACAAAGAGCATGCTTGCTGACTGCATGACCAAGCCGCTGGAGAGCGACTTGCACTATGCAGGCATTCGTGGATTCGGCATGAGGAGTGCGACAGAGGAAGGGTGAGCCCCAAGGCATTGATGGAGCCCAGTAAGCGCCAGATGGACAGAGGTGCAAGGGAGAGATTTGTTGAAATAGTATGCACCTTGTCCACTGCCTAGCTGGCTAGCTACACATACAGACAAGGCATGCACTGCTCTGTGGAGTACGTCCCCTTGGTCTGTTTTGAGATGGGCCAGGAATGCACTGCCCATAATGGGTATGTCCCCTGTGGCTCATCATAGGAACCATACCTTTTTGGCATGGTTGAATAGGCACCGGAGTCTCAGACGAGAGATCGCAGGTTCAAACCCCGCGACGGCCACATTTTGTTGTGGCCAAAACTTGGACAGGAAGCTTCTATGAAGCTTACTAAAAGCCTGGCTTGAGGATGACACTTGGCGGTCTAAGGACGCGCCAAGTAGGATTGTAGGTTGAGGTTGGCTCCAGTGGAGCCACTACAAGCAGAAGCTTTAGCAAAGCTCTGCAAGTATAAAAGCCTGTACCTTGCATGCATCCATTTACAGTTCTTGCCTTTGAGACTCCTCACAGAGTGTCCAACCAAAGGTAGACACTAAAGACCAACATGCGGACTTCGTGAGGTTGCAAACCAAACGAACCTAAAGTGTGGATCCCTCGTTCGAGGGTGATATGTTATCTTGGTTGCAATACCAAGAGCGGTTGGCGGCCTCCCATGTCGGGACCCGTTTTCTAGACCGTTGCTATCCGGCACATTGACACTATAGCCGCCACGCACCTCTGTGTGGCGGTACACGCCAATGCTGCTGCCTCTGCAGCTGCGATCTCACGTGGTGGGAGGAGTGCGTTGACGGCGACCGGCCGTCTCCAATAGATCCCAAGAACTCTAGTACAGTGGTGACTCTTACTACTGCTGCTCTGCTGCGTCTTTGCTGCGTAGCTCAGTGAGAACTATCTCACTGCTCTGATACCATGAGAAAGTGCGCAGGAGCTTCCTAGCAACACAGCTGCTGACCGGGCGTCAGTGCCTGCTCAGACGGTGACGACAGTCACAGGTCGTACACACAACGGCAAGGGTTTGGCTAGGAGACACAAGGCACAGTGTCAGAATGCTTCAATATAGCATATGCAGAGAGAAATGACAAATGACAGGTACAATGCATAAATACCTGCCGCAGCGCACGGCGGGTGTCGCACGTGGCAGTCCAAGAGCTGTCTTAAAACCGGCCCAAAACCATTGTTTTGGCCGTAACTCTGCGCACACATGTCCGAATGCTACGTCGTCTGAACCTAGACGTGCAGAATCAAAAGATGGACGCTACGACTGGTCATATGCATGCATCCATCGATAGACAGTGAGCATGCAATGCAAAAACATGCAAATAGGCCTCATGGCCAGTCTGCCGAAAGACGCCTGCAAGATGTAGGAGACACAACAGAGTCCTGGTGGCATTTGGGGCTCTGGTGCAGTGGTCGGCCAGCTCCAAGCTGGTAGTCCGCCCCCTGTCGTAGCGCCGGTGTCACCAGGGCCGCCCGCCTCAGGGATCTGCACGAGTATGGACACGGCCGAGTGGTCACAGTAAACTATACAGGAACGGCACAAAGCACAACACATATCTCTTGGTTAACATTCATCTTTGTACATGTGAGGCAAGGCGATCGACACTGTTGGGAAGTGAAAAGCCGGCCATTGGAGTGTCCAAAATTTTCTCGCGAAAACAAAAATGTTCATTGTTTCGACGAGTTTAGTGGAGAGTAACGGGTGTTGTTCATCTGGAGCTAGGTGGGCATGGCGTTTTCAACCAAATATGCGGTGCATAAATGTCCTAGGACCCAGAAAATGAAGTAAAAAATGTGGGTCGGTGGATTTGGTGTCCCCACTCACAACATTCTAGCCACAGCGTGCGACCAATGATGCCATCTCCTCGGGCATGTCTTTGGCATGACGAGTGTCGTGAAAAAACAGCACAAGAGTTGAAACATGCTCCGAATCCTTAGGCCCTGTTCTGGTCGTCTTAAAGCGACAATGATTTTGAGTGAGACTGCCATATACCCCATTTGTATGTGATATACCCCAAGGTTCGACCGTATGTGATAGGGTAGTATAAACGGGTTGGATGGTGTATTATAAACGAAAGAAAGGGTATTTGGAATCTTAATTTACGAGTTCTGGAAGAATGGATGCCTACTTCCTGAAGTCGGGGCGGATTGTGATCGAATTTTCTAATATGGGTTGATTGATGCTTCATTGTCTGGAATGCGGGGTATTGAATGAATTTCTTCTTACATTGAATCCTATTATGTATATTTCTGTTGACGGCTCTTGTCCCTAGGTTGTATGAACGTGTCCATCCTGCATTGTCCATGTAAGCTGAGTGCGGCTAGCTTCACAGTCTCCATTTTCTTCTATGAAAAAACGCATCCTTCCTATACACCTGCCAAAATTCTGTTCCACAGTCGGATGCGGATGGCATGCTCACAATCGTGACATGATAGATAGATAGACTAGATTTCGGGGAATGGAAAATGGCACAGAGTTATACAAGATAACAAGACAACGAAAGGTTGGAGCTTGTCATAGCTGGGAAGGAAGAAATGGCCCCGATGAGTACAAACGATCGGTGCCGCTCCTGGATTCAGTGACTTGGTCATACGTGTGCAACTGAATTGTGCAAACTTGTCCAAGGAGGTAACGACCAGCAGCCAACATATACGGTGACTATCTGGACATTGGGGTATGGCGAGCGCCTAATTAAAAAAGCTACCTAACGGGAATGTGACCGTCCGCAATGACCACAGAATTTCGCTGCTGGCTAACCGCAGCGGCGCCAAGCTCCGTAAAAGTGTCACTTCGGAGGCCGCACCAACGGCAAGCTTTCGAAGGGCACTCTCTTTCTGCAACCCAAAAAGTCGAAAACAGATATCCGGACAGAACCCTCACAGTCAATTTCTCCGTTTAGGCGCCGCCAATAAACCATAAACAAACAGTGGCGAGGTTAAGAAAATGTAAACGGCCAGAATCGCCCTGGCATCCATATAACCGTCCAGCCCTTCAGAACTCTAAACAGCATAATCGGGCTTGAGCTTCCGATGGGTCAGTAAGCAGATAGGCTTGAATTTTACTGCACTTCCAACAGCCCATCACCTGCACTAGCCCAACAAGAAACAGAATTATATGGCACATTTATCCAGCAAACTGAATAATGGGTGGGTTGGAATGGATGGTTGAAACAGTTAAACAATTATCCTTGGCCATACTGTCCGCGGACTTCTTCCTTCAGAGGTCCTCAAGATAGTGCAATCCCAATCGTAATGTTAGTGCACCTGGGTCGAATCCGTACAGCCAACCTAGCGAGTTTCAAATAATGCACCAATGGCTGAACATAATCGGCTTAACCAACCTCTTTCCACCAATTAAAATTGAAAATGAATATTTTAAAGATCAAAGATTGTCCGCTAATGGAAACAATCATTGTAGACCTGGCTAGAATCACACAACATGTAAGAAGGGTTGTAAATGAGTGACAATCAGGGCAGAACTTCTGGAATCCCAACATTCGAAACAACATAAAGTAAACTCTATTTCTGGTAGCATTCAACCATCAAATCCAACATCTCATAGCCGCACTCAAGGCCTCTTTAAAGATGTGGACCGCTTATGAATGTCGAATCACCATAGAGTCAAGATAGGAGGTCCCCCACAAGTAGGGTTCATTCATCCTGACAATGATAAAAAAAAACTTCGATGTATACTAAATTTGGATGTGGCATCAATGGAATATATTGATCAAGTCTAAAGTGGACAAATCATACATTGAGTTTCAATACTGAATTTCATCCTCGAACTGAGTACAAGTATAACCAGAATCTATCTACAAAGAAACGACTCCAAATGCTGAACACATGTGTATTAGGGAGAATCCTCACCCTTTCTTGACATCTTACAAGCATGAACAGTAGCACATGAATAGCTAATCACATTATCATCATGATTCAAGCCATCTAAGTTATGCATCACACACAAAGTTTTGGTTCCCATGCTACTTACCTCTTTTACTGACAACAAATAGATAATCCATTATCCACAAAGCATTTTTAGAGCTCTTTTTTTTTGCATCAGTGAGATGTTTCTCGTCCTATCCCAAAACCATTAACATTCCTTCTAAGGGCCTTGTATATGGTAACATAGTCTACGGGTGTTTGAATGATAAATTTCCAACAATTGAACATAATGATATCTTCATTCATTCGTATTTTGAAGCGAAATGACACGATAAGCACCTACAATGAATCTCCACCCAATACGCACCCTTTCCAACAAAGATGAATTCACCTTGACCCGTAAAACATAAGTTCTCATCTTTGAATATTTCATCCCAATTTTGTGTTAAACATGTTCAATATGATATTTAAAAAATTAGATTAAAAGACTTAAAGGTCATGAAAGTAAAAAAAAATCATGTTTCCATACCACAACTCCACATCTTCGATTCATGCATTCAAAGAAGTCAATGATCTTAAGAGATAGATTTCATGTGGCAATGCACGCAAAAGGAAATAAATAGCAAAGGTGCATGACAGAATAGGTGGTACATTTGAAGTGATAGAAAATACTAACAACGATTGTTCAAGTCGTGGAAGATATAGCAAATGCTTGAAAACATTAATAACATTACCCTATTAAACAAGTTAAGGAGTATAAAAAGAGATGGAGCTGTGAAGATTAAGAAGATCACATGGGTGTAGACGTCCATAACACACTGATTGTTACAAAAGATGAGTATTTTTGAAAACTGAAATCGTTATACATGATCAAGTCCAAACCTCACAGTAACAAAAGAGTGAATTCACCTGTGAAGTTCATGAGGGATTATGATTACATCTAGAACGTAGGAAATGTGCTCCATTATGTAGCAATCTACATCCATACCAATGTAAGAGGGGGGAAGGGTAAAGCACAAGACCAACACAATGGTGGAGGATATTGAGATCACTTATGGCAAATATCAGGTGCATGCAACATGAAAAAAAGAAAGAGGAATCCATACCATTAGCTTAGGAGCATTTGTATGAATCTTATGATTTGAGTGGTTGTGAAAAGAACACATTAAAGAGGAATAAAGGCAAGTTCAATAAGGTCTCTCAAGACCACTTTAAAATAGGTTGAAACAAATGCAAGATAACAGTTCACCATATATGTAGCACCTCCTTAACAATGCATAGTATGGAAAAGTTATGAAAGAAGATAAGAATACTATGAGTTTTGAAATGATTTGACAGCTTGATTATGCAATGATGGTGGCACAAAAAATGTTCAATCATCATGATAATGCTTTGGAGGGTTTGTAATCAAACATTCTTTTGTTGGGCTTCAAGTGCACACGACAAATGCAATGTTTTCAAAGAGGTAAGATACAAACATTTCCTACATACTCTATTGACACTTCATGATAAAATCATCATTACATCTTGTCATCTTAGAGTTTAGGGAGTTGTAATAATGGTGTGTATACTGTGAAACAGTAACAGCAATACCATTATTTGAACATGCAAATGTGCAACAAACAAATCTCCTTCATACGACCTTAACCATAGATGGGGCAAAAAATAAGGGTAGTGAAAGATAATGTTTTCCACCTCTTTTGTCATCCTAGCTTGGTGGGATGGTGAGAATGACCAAGCAAAGTTTCCATGGGAATGCCTGACTACAACTTGTCAAGTATTAAGATTTTAGGATCGGTCCAATCAATTCATGCAGCATAGTCACTTACCATGAGGTTTTGGTGAGTTTATCTTAGTGAACTAGACAATAATTCATGACCAAGTGTTGAAGGGGAAAGTAGAGAGGACAAAAATCTGTTTAATACTGAATTATGAGACTAAATGCATCTTAAAAGATTTTTCAAACATGAATAACTACGGAATGAAGATTTGGTGGATGTGTGTGTTTTACCCTTGATCCAATAAGGCATAAATTTTCCATAGTTTTGATTCATAAGAAAGCGCAATCAATGAATCACATTGGAAAAGTGTTCTGTTACATGAACATAGGAGAGTCAAAGGTTTGTTGTGTTTTGAATTCCCAACTTAAAAGTGGGGGGCTGTGAAACGTTCATGAGAATCACTTTCAAGATTTTATCAGTTACACATTGTAGTAACAACGATGCTTAATTCAACAAAGGAAATGCTTTCATACTTGATTTCCTCTTTTGATAAGATGTTTGTGATAATAATAAAGTGGCACACCCCTCTCCATTTTTACTTTAGAACTGATTGTGGTGTTAACGTTTTTCTTGTGGCTTTTTGCCATTAATCAATAACACCATTTCCAATTGAGTGCATAAACTGTCACCTTTTCATTGCAAAGTTATGATCAAGAGATATGTGAAAAAAAGTCAGAAGTAAAAACATGGATTTATTTTTAATGAAACGATTACAATTTAACCAAAGAAAATGGCTTCATCCACTTCAATGATTTTGAGAAATAAATGAAACATTCATAGAATGCATCAATGAAAAGTTATCTTTATCAATTAATTGCTTGGAAAGTTTTGAAAAATTAAGTTAAGCGCGAATTTCTATGAAATGTAGTAAAAGTATATTGAAATAAGATGAAAATTGCACATTGAAATTGTCATTTAACTTAATTTAATAGAAAATTCCTTCTTTACATAATTTTCTTCATGAAAAGTTATAATGAGATGAGCATTTTCCCAAAAAAAAGAGAATTTCTTTATGTAGGGAAAATGATACTAATGTACCAAAACAAGGTAGAATTCCCATTGAGGGGATGAATTTTATAAATGGTGATAGAAACAATGTTCTCATGCCATGGATTCGGTAGGCTTGTCAAAAGCAATCTTTCTTGAATTCTTATGAAACAAGATTACACGTGAAGTAAAATAAGAGCAATGGTGGGAAAATGTGGGCTTGAGGAAGATTATTATTTCTCCATGGAGCTAAAACTTGAAGAAATTAATCAAAGGGTATAGGTGGTGTCTTGTTAATGGCAAAATTGTACTTTAATACTGAGGAAACCACGTGTCCTATGCAGAGGAAGAAGGTTAAGCACTAATAAAGGAGCAAGATAAGATTGAATGGAGATACATGTCTTACCCTCATTCATGAATTAGGGGAAAAAATCACACCATCTTTTACAAGTAGTATTAGTAGAGTAACCACTTGTTTTCCTAACAAGTGGTCTTTAGAGCGCCTTGATATGGAACCTCCACCTTATGTGACACAACCTAAAATTTCTTGATTTGTTACATGGAGTACATAACCTGTAAAAGTAATTTTACCCATAACCAACTACAAGAGATTAATTGAGTGAGATAACCATGACTTTACTTGTTAAGAATTACTTAGAGTCTTTTTATTGCTTTCAAATGTACATAGGGCTCCATGGGGCCTAGAGGGTTGCAACGCAAGCAGAAGAAGCCTTCTGATCAAGAATACCAAGGATTTTTTCATGGGATATATTTTTTTGGGGACTTGAAGGAGTCATTTACTCATGGCAATACCTTCCGTATACCTCATTATTAGGGTAATCATGACCCTTCCTCCACCGAATATGTACCTTATCATTGATTTCTTGGAAAATTTGTGTTTGAAATACGTAAATAGGGTTTTTGAAGATGGAAAAATATGACATCATTGTGGAGAGTGTTAGTGGATGTTATGAATACAATAGCTTATGGATTTAACTTTAACTTGAAGAAGGTTGTGGAGTGTTTCAAATGCTTGAATGAATTTCTTTATAAAACTAATTTAAAATATTCCCCCCCCAATGATTGGATAAAATATGCTCTCCTTACTTCAAGGTTTATGAAGGACCTATAATGTACTTGATTGCTTTGACAATCCTAAGAGGCCTATAGATGTTAATGAAGGGAGATATGCCTCTTAGTTCACAATAGGAAATAGTTACCTTGGTTATTTAGCCCTTTAGGTAAGCTAGTAGCCATTTTTACAACTTGGAGATGAGATGTACAATGTATCGCTATACTCATGTATGGAGCTCTTAGCTATGATTGTACATGGATCTATGAAGTGTAAGCCTAAGGTGAATCTTCATCAACGTGTTTACTAGAATAACTTGGATTCATGAATGATCATAAGAGTAAAGATTGAGGAGGAAGAAACCTTGAGGTGAAGTTTCACTTGAAAATGTTGAAAAATATTCTTTGAGGAGGAAGCTTCCCTTTAGAGCAACTAAGATGCTTGTTGTAACTTTGGACTGAATCAAGCTTCTAACATGAGTAATCTCATTAAGATTAAGGTAGTTTTGGTGCCAAGCATGATGAAATTGATGGATGCATGCATTTAGGAGGTCATCTTTGAATGAAGTTAATTTCTAAAGGATATTGTTTTCTTATCTCTAACATCATTGGTTTTCGTAGTTTTTAAGCACTTAATCCTTTCCCCCCCCCAAAAGATCTTATTTTCTCATGGCTTAGCTTTTGGTGAGTTATGTATAAAGACACTTAGGTCGTCCCTCAAATTCCATCATAAGTTTTGCACTTATGTGCCGGTGATGGTGGAAAACAATGTCAGAGATCCGTGAAAGACCCTTGTATGCCTCGTAAGGGATTAATGAGGAGCCTAATCCCTCTATAATTCCTACAAAATTGACAAGTCCCTTTAGCATAGATGGAGGAAGGCTTAATATCTTGATGTTTTTTTGAGACGGTGACTTCATAAAGAACCTTACATTGATGACCTTCGTGAATGCATGAGATGTTTTGCCCTAGTTTATTTCAATGATTTTATCCTAATTGTGTGCTCAAAGATTTGGTTTGTTGCTATTCCTTGCACTCTACTTATTCTTTTGCCAAAGTTCAAAGTCATTCTTTGGCTTATGTTATTTTTTCGACCTAGAGGTCATGTCATGCCTGTTTTGTAGAAAAGGTCTTAGAATAACTAGTGACTCCTAGGCTGCACAAGGGAATCGAATGATTCTTTCAAGATAGTATCCTTGAATCTCAATGGTAGAACATTGTCTTACGTTGGCAAACATTGTGAAGTGATATTGTTGTCTACGTGGATTATTGAATTTCATTGTAATGTCTGTTAGAAATAATGAAGAATCTTACATTAGTGATGTTAAGAACAATCCTCTTATTTTTAAGGTTTGTGTTTTCTGGTGACGTGACTTTAGCTTCATGTCGCTGTTTTTCTGGGACTGTTTGGTTCTTCTTGATCGGCCATACATGGATCTGTGTTTGCTGTGTCTTTGTCATCGAAGATTCACTTGGATCGAACCAAAGCGTCTAGAGGACGTGGCCTCGACGTAAGACGATGCCATTTGAAACCCGTGGAGTTGCGCAAGGACATCTACCTTTGGCGATCGACTCCAATCCGTGGCCCAAGTGGATCCCTCTCTTTGCCTAAGGCATACAATATAAACCGTTTTCCTTTTTTTTTTTCTTTCCAGTGAAGACGAGCGATACGGACACAAGGATGCCTTCTCATTTTCAGTTATCAGCGATGCCAGGTATTTGGATCCTGAACTGGTTCAGAACACCTGGCATCGCCGGTAGCCGAACTTGACAAGGCATTCGCTAGTGTCTGGCATTGCTCTTGACTTCACTGTTTTTCTTTTGGCCTCTGTGGAAGATGCAAACAGACCCGTTGCAAATAGTTGACAAACATGCCGTTCTGACATAAAACAAACATTGTTTCCGTGCCGCCTTCGACTTATTCGCCACAAGTGCACGCTTCCGCCGCTTCTGCCGGGTCGTCTTTGGCGCTGAGCAAGTAGCAGAGTGAGCCAGCGAAGCAGCCGCTCACGCCGTCGCCTCCGTTTTCACACACAGCGGTCGCCACTCCGTTCTGCTTGCTCGCCTCTGTCCTCTCCCACTCCGCTTCGCCTTCATACCGCACACCCGTGGGTGACGCTGCTTTTTGTTCGTACCGCGCCTTCCGCGAAGCCTTCGAACGCCTTGGTGGTTCCTCCTCTGCAGACGCCCACCCCCAGTCGGCAACCACTAAACGCCTCGTGCGCGCCCCTTGGTAACTCCCGAATTCAAATTCAGCCACTCGGGCTCCCGAACCCAACTGGACTTTTCTGGGAGTCACGTTCCAAGTGACGTTCCAAGTCACGTTCCAATTCACGTTCCAAGTTACGTTCTAAGTCACTTTTCAACTCATTTTCCAACTCACGTTCCGTGTCACCTTCACCGCCTGCCGCCGCCGTCTTCCACGCCCAAGTCCTTTGCCGTGCCAAGGCAAACACGCCACGCCGCGATGTTCAGCCGGCGCTCCCACCAGAGCCAGCAGCCCGGCAAGCTGTTCGGCAGCAAGATGAAGTTCGGCGGCCTCATGCGCGCGCCGACCAAGGGCAGCGTCCTGGACGGCAAGAAGATAAAGGCCCTGCTGGGCAACGAGACGGAGTTCAACAAGTTCCTGAACCAGTACTTCGACCTGCTGGATGAAGACAAGAGCGGCAAGCTCAGCCGCGCCGAGATGCAGCCGGCGCTGGTGCGGTTCGGCGAGCTGCTGGGGCTGCCGCCGCCGGGCACTGTGCGGGAGACGGACGAGATGGTGACGCACCTGTTCACGCGCCTCATGGCGGACCGGGCGGACGAGCAGGTGGACCGGGAGACGTTCATCGGCGTGAGCAGAGAGTTCCTCACCGCCATCTCGGAACAGCTCGCAGGTGCGCCCCCCCCCCGGTTCATAGCTGGGTGGTGGCGGCGGGAGTGGGCGCCACCATGTATGGTGGTGGAGTCGGCCTAGAGAGTCACGGAGTCGCCATTGGCGTTGGCGTTGGCAGCCAACGCCAAC
>SZWC01005523.1:102406-132097 GCA_023375785.1 Penium margaritaceum
AACAATGGCAGAAGTGTATTGGAAGAATGTATCGGGTGGTGAACTTCGCGAACTATGAGAAACGCGAACAATTTGCACACGGGTGACCAATTTGAAATAGACCTATGGTTAAGCGTCTTCCATTGATGCATGTGCATCGATGGACAAAACCCTTCGCAAGACGTTTCTGCGGGTAAGTTTTCCGCGAATTGTTTGAGGTTCTCGAATAAGTTTCTATTTGGATCAGATGCTTTGAATGGAAGCTTCGCCATGAAGATCTCGCATCATTTGCAAAAATCTTGCTGTTATTAGTGTCGCGATACAAGGGAAAAAACATAAAATGCATAAAAATTCCATGTCACGATGTTTCTGTAGTGAGCGATACTAGCCTAGCACGATCTTGCATACATCTCTACGTCTAGTAGACAATCACAGAGATACGTAGGTCTGTCTTTGAGCACATACTACATCAATAATGTACAACTTAGTCCAAAACTGGTATGTCCCACTTTTGTTTATCTCAGCCATAGAAAACGATGAACAATAACATAATTGCCACAAACTTCAATTCACATTAGATAAAGATATTTTACCATGGTGTAGAATGAACCTATAATGTACAACCATGTAGAATTCATTGATGTAAGTGAAAAATTGATGTACTTCATAAGGAGGAAAATCTTAATTTAAAATATCCTGTCATTCAATAGTGAGTATTACCAATTTACCTAAAAGTGTGATACACTGAACCATGAATGTTTTGTAGTTGAATTTCTTTTTTCAAGAAGGTTTCACAAACCTTCACATTGGACAACTAAAAATTCAGGAATCCGCTCAAGGGGTGGCATACCCAACCTTCTATTGGGTTCCTTTTTTAATTTTCTTAGCAACTTCCTCTTGCGATGTACACTATTACAACAGTGCATTTCTAGGGGTGATTGGTCATAAATGGAACATTTGCCCTGTCCTCCCCTTCCTGGTTGTGCCAATGGTTGGTGCCATGGTGGCGAGATGAGGCATGCAAGTTGTGTACTGCTTCTGCATGGACTTGAAATTTGTATGTTGACCTCACTAGGCGAAGGGGGACGGGGAGACGGAAGGTGAGGGTGATGTGATGAGTGGGTGGGGGGGTTTGGGGGGTTGGGGGGGGAGGGATGGACTTGGTATGGAATGGCGGGAAGTATTACCTCTGGTACTCCTTAGGGTGCTGTTTCATTGCATTTCTTCAACATGTGATGTCATGGCAGGATTTTACATCGCACATGGCCGGATGCGCACACAACAAGAATGGAAGCATGACTGCGTATTGACATGACATGGCACAAGGAGACATGATGTGATATGGCCGGAAAGGACAGATAAAAAGAAATTGCAGGACAGGAGTGGCATGACTTCCGGTCTGAACCATAGAGTCCTGTACATGGAAGTAGAGTTATGACAAGGGAAACAGAGACACTAGAATCTTACAGGTTACGTACACCTTGCTCCAATTCCAGTGTTGTAAACGTGCACCTTATTTGTTTATTTTCTGTTCTTTGCTTGCTTGATCCTGGTGTTGTTTTCCCTTACATACTTTTTTATTATTGTTATCATCTTGGGTTTGTATTCTATCATGACATTGTCCTGCATTTCCTGTGCCGCATAGGGCAGGCTGTGACTTGACCAGTCGCCAACGTTTTCAGCGATGAAAAGATCGTACATCTTTGGCAAGAGCCAGTGTAAAAAAGCTAATGTTGGACGATGTGACGGTCAACAATGGCCAGTTGTTAAATGGATGATCTATCTCATCAGCGCTGTACTCTGACCTAATGGCATCCCACATTGTAGGAGCTTGAAATGATGCTGCACTAGTCTGGGCGAGACTATTTTATGCCACCTCACACACATGAACTGAAGTGTGTGGCCTGCTGCACCCAGACTTAGTGCCTGAGCAGCACTGGCTGCTCAGCAGACAGAGAGAGAGAGAGAGAGAGAGAGAGAGAGAGAGAGAGAGAGAGAGAGAGAGAGAGAGAGAGAGAGAGAGAGAGAGAGAGAGAGAGACAGAGAGAGAGAGAGAGAGAGAGAGAGAGAGCACTTTAACTTAAAAATTAGCGTCAGAACTGCAGTTGGAAATGAGTAATGACTGAGTTGACAGCAAGAATGAGGTTTGGTGAGAGACCCTTCCCACACCAACCTAGATTCTCAACTCTGTGAGGCTTTTTACTCAGTCTACCAACCAATCAGGAAAATGCACTATTTTCTGGCCTGTGGGGTTTTCTCGGTGAGCCCTGCCAGAGGACGGACAGCCCCAAACCCGGGCCTCATCCGTTTTCCCTATATGCTGGACCTTACCAAGATATGCATGCTGCAAACGCAGTTGCGCAGTCAGAATCAGCTAGAAAATTCACACACAAGAGTTATGGCTGCCTGAACCTCTGCAAACCCTATGCTACTACTCAGAGCTGCCATCTATGACTGTTGCTGACATGAGTGACAGTGGTTGCTGCCGATGGAGCTGGGCGCGCACTGTTACAAAGTGGGAGACTCCACACAAGGAGAAGGAAGCCATGCCTCTCACAACGATGCGACGTCCCCCCCATTGCTTAGCACCCACCATCGTCAACGTCCGTCGAGTCAGTCGTCTGCACGAGCATGTACACCAGACGAGTAGTCACAACAAAGATCAGTGAGACAGTGCATTTCCAAATCACAACAGTAGGCCGCCCTCATGGGGCGGATCCATTACTTCCTGAGTCATTTTCAGGAGTCTGCGTAGTTTAGATCTGCCGTAGAGTCTACCACAGACTCTGCCACAGACCCTGCACCCCTACTTTCGCAGAAGAGTGCCATCTTTGCTCCAGGAATTACACTGCGGCAGCCCTGTTCTTCTTGATTTGAATGTTTAGATTTTTGGAGACCCTCATTTTCTTCAATGACTCAGTTGCGATCCATCCAGATGTCATTTTTTTTAAAAGAGAAATTTGATGTAATATTCCAGAATTCTGATGCAGACTTCTAGGGCAGGAAGCTTGATTGCTGGAGAAATTACAGATCCGAAAGCTTTGGCTCATTGCAGAGGAAGAGAAAACTTCATTCATCAATGAGAACCCTGCACTCAATTTCTGACAGTGCCTAGACGCTTGTGAATATTTTGCGGCAGTTGCAAATGATTTGGATGCAAACTTTCTAACCCACCAAGTCCTCGTGGAATTGCAAGCACTCGCAAATGCTAGCAAAAACTTGCCAATGACATCATCCCTTTTGCAGTACCTGACTTCTGCAGCAATGGTCAGTTCCCAAGGGAGGTGGTGTTTGAAGACACTATGACATGTGTTTGAATTGGGACTACGACGGTAAACAACTGTTGATTCTGAAGGACGAAGTTAAACCTTTGAAATGAAGCTCTTGTCAATATCTCATTCCGAGCATAGTGTAAAACAGTATTATTGAATTGTGGCAAAGCTGACGGCCAGAATTGCTGAGGCCTCAAAACAGTCATCTAGCCATTCAGGTCAGCCTAGAACCTCGAACATGGAAACCAGATTTGAGCCTCCAGAAGGTCAGGGATCCAACAGGCTTGAACGGTTTCAGTCTAAAGTGATCCTGCACTACTCATGAGAACAAAAGTCAATTTTTCTTGTCGTACATCTACCCAGACGACTCGTCTTCAATAGGCGCAATGTGCTCATGTATACAGTGGTGTCCAACATTGGCATGCTTTTGTGCGGAAATGGTGGATGTCCTGATGCCCAGCAATTGAATTTGTTTTCAAAGCGCAAGACAATGCATTGGGTGGGAACATGCCACTAATGCATTGATGGACATGACCAGATGGCTTCACACATGCAGATGCCAAGTGTGACATACTCCTCATTGCTAGGAGTATGCAGAACACATCCATGTTGTCCGCTCGTCCATAACACAAAAACGCAACTAACAAGGAAGATGTACCCTCTGAGAATGCACACATTGGAGTCATATGTTCAGTCGCTTTCAGTGTAACCATACATCACATCAGAGGGTTGATCACGATAGTACAAGCCAGCTTGTGCAGTCATCAAGGCGTAATGGACGACCCAAAGAGCAGTGCCGCTTGCCCAAACATTAAGGAAATTGGGCCATAAGATTCACCAAAAGCACAATGCTTCTACTCTGTTTTGCTTGGTGGCAGAAGCATGCAAGAGAATGGATGAAGGAAAAGTAGCCGTTAGTCAGCTAAAGATAGTTTTCCTTCATCCACCGACTATCTTTGATAGTCGTTCACGATCCCAATATGACAAAAGCTTGGTGGAACGGTTGCTCTTTGAGCTCGGTAGGTCCAAATTGATAGTTTTGCAAGATATGGAAGTGATGGAAGTGCTTTACTAGCACCCATCGTTACAAATGAGGCTCGATAGTCAGACCTCACCTGTTGGCCTGGTGAGTAAAGTCGTTGGCGCGATGCGTAAGAAGGGCAAAGTCACCCGAGAGCCAAAAATGTGTAAGTGGGTAGTCAAAAGGGAGAGCACAGTATGTCACTGTTTTCTATACTCTGAGTAGTCCTACGAAAGTCCATTTTCAGGGTCTCAAATAGGTATTGCATGACAAACATCAAATCATGTTATCAGAGAAGTTGAGACTAAAGTAGCTTTTTCTACAAGGAATTGGGCATTGGGTACTGTCAGCAGCTTGCTGGAGAATAGATGATAAAGCAATCACAAGGAGAGAAGGACGAGCGCGTGCCTTGACAGGGAGAGAGGGACATTGCCAACCTTTGCATCCCCATACACTGCACAGCCCAGGGAACAGGAACGCAGAGATATTTGTCCCTCACAATTTTTGAGAATTTTAACAACTTGAGAAACCTCTGACCATGAGGGGTCATGGGAGTAGAGGTAGCTGGACTAGAAGCATGTAAATGAGTAAACCTCTATCCCGGACTACGTACGTATGTAGCCTGGTACACATGTAACACCGATGCTTTAAATTGCATTCAAGGTTCATGCTTACTAATTACTTTGCTGGGCCAAGGTCCATCATCTTGTAGACAACTTGCAAGAAAATCTGGACTACTTGGACCAATAGAGTGCTGGGATAAGCTATGAGAAAGGCATGGTAGAGCAAGAAAACCATGATGAGGACGGAGGGAGGACTGAAAACAAGGAATCATGACGTTGCACTTATAGCCACCTTTCTCCAATGTGGAGGTGATCTCTGTGTTATAGTAGCACGGTGACTGCTTAAAGTTGTAAAATGCCTTGTGGATGCTTTAGAATTGGTCCGATCTGTCAGTGTATCCAAAGGGCTGGATCATGTAAACTTCTTTTTCCAGATTTCCATGCAAGTGGGCACTGTTCACTTCCATCTGATGCGAATTGCAATCAATCTGTGCGGCAGGGCCGAGAAGAGTTTGCACAGTGATGTATTGGCGAACATGAGCAAACTTCTTGACAAAGACAATGCCAGGGACAATTGCTCACAAACCTCTCCAGGTTCCCTTACTCTCTCCTCCTTGCTTAGACTATGGAACTCAAGCCATATCCATTATGATAGCTTATGTTGTCCTTTGAAAACAGTCAATTTCACCAAAAAGTTGGATGACACTTGAGATCACGGCTTATAGAAGAGGAAGCATATTCGATTTCATCTGTGAGAGAGAGAGAGAGAGAGAGAGAGAGAGAGAGAGAGAGAGAGAGAGAGAGAGAGAGAGAGAGAGTGAGCCATGCATCTCATTGAAGATCACTGCCACTCTGGAATTTGCTCAAATGTGAGGGTAGTGGAAGCCATTGGCTTTTACTACCATGTGGTTATGTGGCTGAATCAATCACACCGTCCACCTCTATGTTGGCTCCACGAATGCGGCCTCCTCCTCCTGCTGGTTACGTAGCATCCCAGCCTCATTGTGGCTTTACTTCTTGATGAAAATTTTTTAATTTCTCTTTGATGGGCAGCTCTCATTGATGCCATGGGAACTATTGATACCCTGAATAGACCATACTGAAAAAGAAAAAAAGCATCAAGAAACATTAAAAATGCACAGAGAAAGCTACCACAACTAGGGCTGCATGGCTCAAGTGGGGATCCCTGGTTTGTGGGTGGTCAGACGGGATGGCTTGAGGGTCAGAGATCAATGAGCACCATCGTTTTGGCCTAGTTGGCCAGGGGTTTTGTTCGATCCATCACACTTTGTTTAACATAGAGTCTGACAAATTTCTTGTCTATCGGAAAATCAGCCAAGCACTTGTTGCAGGTCCAATCCCTTGAGTTAAACCAACTTGCCAATGGCTGAACGCAAATGGACTTTGGCCAATAGGAAGTAATCCCCATAGGAAGTAATCCCAATAGGAAGTAATCCCGTTCCCACCTATTTGTTGCAGTCTATAGGACAGATGAATTGATCTAGTTACGAGAATAATAGTGTTTTGCTCAATTTGGTTTTGCATTCCTCCTGGCCATGATTTATCTCTTCTCCATCATTCATTGCCTGCATTCAATCTTGGCGTGCCATTGTCTTGGCAATCTCACTCCTTACTGAACACCCCGTAGCAGTTCTCCCTCTTAGTGTCCATCAATAAAAAATTGTATTTCCGACACATTTTTCACTCTGTGTGTCCTTCTCTGTTCCACTTCATCTCTTCCTTGTTGAAATAGACATCCTACAAAGCTACATTCTTGAAGCTCTTGCCTTCATTCTTTCCTGTTCTTCTAACACATATCTTGGTGCTTCTCCTATGCTCACTCTCGTCAATCCCAGATGTCTCTATTTTCTGACATGGTATCAGAGCATCAGGCAACAATCCCAAGTTTTTGCCATAGAAGATCCAGAATTTCATGCTGAAATTCTATTGAGCTCCTTTGCCACTAGCAACGGCGCTCATGTCAGCATCCTTGCCTCAACATCACTCTCTCAGCCCCAACCATGACAGACGTTTGTCTACACCCTACGCCAAGCTTAATGCACGTGGTAGAATTCCGATGACCTCTGGCCACATTGCGCTGCCTGCCTTCACCTGTTACTGAATCAAATAGAGCAATGTCAAATTGCTCCTTCAACCTCAGTGTCATCCATTCTCTGAGACATCACCCGACGTCCATTGCAACGCTCGAGGTGGTCTCTAGCCCATCCAGGCATCGACAGCTCACTGCACCAACAAAGCAGTAGTCTGCCCTAACTTCATTGAAAAATTCATGTCATATCTTGCTCACTCCTAGCTCCTTGCTACCTTTGCCTGCAATCCCTCAGGTAACCTTGGTCTACAGCCTTGAAGCTCTCTGTCGGCCTTTATCCCTTGCCAAAACCATCTTGAGCTGCCTCTCGTTTTGCACCTCTCAAGCGACACCTTCAACAGCCGTGTCACCCTCTTGCATCATCTCTTCCTTCTGTAGCATCCTCAATATCATCAGCCTCCTCAGCTTCAATTGCTTCATCATCAGCATCTAACATGATGTATGCTACCTCCTCATTTCTTCTAGAATGTTGTTTTTCTCCTGCACGCATTGAATCATCATCAGCAGTCAACTTCTAGATCTGCATGTGCCGCTATCCTCTGCAATAGAAGCCTGCACCCTTGCAAACTTTATCAACAGCAATGAGCATTGCACCTGGTCTCATCCCTGTACATAATCAAGCAGCAGAATTTTGTGTTTGGAACTAATACCTGCCATCAGGTATCGCCCACTCACCATCATCATTTCATTAGTAAGTCACAGACAACTATCTCTGTGCATGTGGCTTTACCTCTGTGCTTGAACCATCATCTCTCGTCGGCTCCTGGAACCGTATGTGTTATCACCCTCGACGACAGAAACGTGCACTCATTCCTTTGTAACCAGTTATCAGTCTCAGCCAAATATGTACCTGCAGTTCTCCTTTAGTGTAGAAGGTCTCAACCCACATTTCTGGATCCAAGAGATTGACCATGGCAGTACCCTCTTGTCACAATGTATCTGCACAAGAAGTTTCTGGATGAGGTGCAATGATCACACGCTCCACCCACGCCTCTTGTCAAACAGCCATACCCATTTCTTCAACAAACCATCAGCATCCATAATACAATGTCTCACAGAACTAGCAATCTATCACACGCGTTGAGGCAAAACTTTATCGCTGGAAATGCATTAACTTCACTTGACAAGACTGTCCATAGCATGAACCTTTAGTTGATGTGTGTCCCCAATTTGCCTTTTCATATGGACTTGAAGTGGAATTTGTGTCTAGTCAATCTCACATGCATGCGTCATCAGCATTTTTGGCGCGGGGTCCAAAACTGTCTATGCGTTGAAAGGGTTGGAATTGCGTCATCATCATTTCATTAGTAAGTCACAGACAACTATCTCTGTGCGTCAATACTGTCTATGCGTAAAAAATGCTGATGACGTCATCAGCATTTTTGGCGCGGGGTCCAAAACTTTCTATGCGTTGCATGCGTCATCAGCACACAGCGAGTTGAATCGCGGTCCCCACTTTTCTTTCAAAGGTGGGGGTAGATATGTTACGAATTTTCAGATTAGGGGGCAGGAATCATATGGGTAATCTCATTCTCATAAGAGATGCCTCGTCTCAAATGATAGATGTTTTGACAATCTCGGTATGGCACCGATTGCCGTTTCCTGGTCCCCACCACATTGTTCTACATCTCACAAGAATAGTGTTTGGAAATAATAAGCTAAGAAACAAGTCAAGGAACCAGCAATAATTCACTTAAGTGACTGACCTATTTGAACAACATATTGAAAGTTGGGGTCTCAGCAGCTTCTTGTACAAAACATCTCTGGTTTGCGATCTTGGCATGTTGAACCAGTTTGTTGAATGAAAAAATCCATGACCCTTATCGTAGACCACTGTTTGTTTTTCACTTTGGGAATGTAAAGAATGTATGCACTGGTGCTCTTCTGGGACTAAATAACCTGCTATGTGGCACGCTACCTCTCGACTGAGTATGTCAGGGAATACATTGAGATTTATTCATGGCTTTCAAATGGAGTCATGGAGTGAAACAGAGAATGGAATGATGAATGCAGGAAAAACATACATCACATTTGAATACAGAAACATAGGTGTTGACTTCTTAACCCACAAAACAGAGTTTTTGCAAGATTTTTGTCCCTTTCCATCTCATCATGTCAGGTTTACTGGGTTCTCCTATGCAAATGGAGGATAAGAACATTCATGTACATTATTGTTGTGTCTGTAAGTATGAGCTCTAAACTTCTCGCACTTCACTTGTTGGGTGCCGTGATGTTTGGAAACTTCTTCAAAAGCATCAGCCTAAGTGGGCATGCCTTCACCTGCTCACCGGACTTTATCGGTGACCAGCTCCTGGAGGCTACGTTCTCAGTGGCATTTCCATTGCTTGTCGTCAGCTTGATTGCATAGGGCTCTGAATTTTACATCAGGTGATTACTTCTGTTTTTCATTCGGGCCGGGTTCTAGATTGGTATTCTTTGGGAGCCTACGACTAGGCCACCAGATAGCTCTAGTTTTGCAGTTCCGCACACGCATGTGATAGAGGGAATAACATCACACTTGTGCTGCTTTATTCTCCAACTCGTTACTCTTTCAAGCAAATCTTTGTCGTCTCTCCATGTTCATCAGCTCGGTATGTCAAGTTTAGTCTCTCAAAGTGTACCCTCTTACACTAAACATCTTTAAGGAGATATTTTCATTCTCTCATGGTATCGAAGCATTAAAAGGCTACACCTCTGCATCCCACTACACAGTTGCAACAAGAGCAGTAACTTGGCTAGGTTGGGTTGGCTGGGGCATACAATTCCTGGGGAAGTGGAGGTCCTCAGCAGAGGCCTCTCAGAACATAGTCCTCCAGCGGAGCCGGTGGCAACACACTGCTAAAAATTCTTTGCATCTTCCCTTTTTGGTGTTGATGTCTTGGCGGCTTTGTCGGCGGCGTTCTAGGCCGCTGCAGTACCAAACCATGCATCCATAGGTCCTCTTGGTCGTTGCGTCAGCCAACCGCAGCAGTACATGGGGAGCATCGGTTCAGCAGGCTCGCCAATTGGGTAATGCCACTGACAGGAGAGCTCGCAGATCAGTGGTCCCGCTCGCTAGAGGTTTCAAAGCCAGCTTGAGAAGGGAAAAAAAGGCAAAAACAAGGTATCCACCTGGGATCGCTGCCTCTCCCAAGGGGAGTTCCCGGGCCATGACACAATGTCACCTCCAGTGGAGTTTCTCAATTCACTGTTTCTTTACCTCATTCATGTTGAATACTTATTTTAAAGATTCCTTCTCTACCTTTTCTCTTCGGTTTATCAATCTTTGGTCAAGTCCCAGGCACCTGGAATTCTGTCCCTGTACCTTAGAAGGCCGCATTAAGCTCTATGGGTCAAGAGCCATGCACGTGTGAGTCTTGCCCCTGTGTTTCGGGAGACCACTTGGGCTTAGCATGATATCCATATGCCTTCTTTTGCCTGGATTTCAGCAACAACTCCGTTGGCAGGGGCTATCCCTCCAGCGGGAGAGTGATAGACTCCAGCACTCCACTACTCTAGTATCTACTGGTCACCTTCGTTGTTCTACACTCCTCTTTCTTGGCTCCAGTGACCATCTTCATCCCTCTCATATTCATCATCTATTCAGCAATTCCAGGTGCCCACCGGGGCACAACGTGGTCTGGACGTCTTCCTTCTAGCCCCATCCTCTGTTCTTCAACCTCGGACCCGATTCATCCTTCTTGAAGGTATTATGGTAGTTTTTCGTTGGGTATATCAGCTCTTTGGGGTGCGTCACATGATGGTGTTTTGTTTCCTGATGACTGGGTTGAGCATTGGTAGTCGTTCACGTCGTCACGTCACCTTTCGATGAGATCAGAGCAGGCAGATAGTTCTCCTACTTTGTATCTGCGGTTTTGTTTAGTTCTTTGTGACAGCACCATCTCATGTGCCTCTTGCGTTATGAAGAATTGACTCCAAATCCACACACCATATGATCGTGTCTCATACTACAGTTGTTTTGTTGGGGCCGCCCGTTATAGTCCGCTTCATTTACAGCAGATCCGGCCAGATGCTGCCAGTCCATGGCGTTGGAACATTGCGTGTTCTTGGTCCTACGAGTGAATTTCTCTTGCCCAATATACTCTTTGTGCCACTCTTTGTTTTTGGTCACTACTCTTTATGACCAAGGCATAGAATTGTGTCGTCTTGTACCGACGGTACAGTCTTACAGTTGAATGACCATCCTGATCTTCATGACAAGCTATATGGTGTGTTTTTTTTTTTTTTTCATCCTTTCCAAGCACGGTTGCTATGCTTAACGTGCATGTTGTCCTCTCACATTTCCCCAAGGACACACGTTTTCTTCATTATCGCCTTTTCCATGTGCTCACCGTCACAAAAAATAGCCTATGCATCATCATCATGCTATTTGGCCTATCGCCTTTTCCTTGCCATATGTACTGCAGACTGTCTCAGCTCCGCACACAGAAAACTGCACTACCTATCATTTCCTATCCTTTCCGACTCCTGCACACTTCAACCACTTAAACTCGTTCATGCTAAAATCTTGGGTCCTCGTTCTGATGAGCTTTTGGGAGGGTTTATCATTGTGTGATTTACTTGAAAGATGACTTCTCTTGCTTCGTAGGATCTCTGTCCTTTATCAAAATGGATTTGTGGCTTGCCGAGGCTGGGTGTGCATGCTAGTATAAGCAGTTAGCATTTCACTCGGATCATGATGAGAAATTCATGGGGACTACTTTCCATTTCCTTTAGTTCCAAGGGGTGCATATGGATCTTGCTACCCCGTATACACCACAACAAAACAGAGGGTCAGAGCATTAGAATTGCACTCTAGCTCTCGGGGTTTGCACACTTCATTTGGAGTTTGGCATCCCTTTGTTTTTTGTGTTTGAGGCCATGTCTTACATGACGTGGGTCTGGAACCATGTTCTCCACAGTCTGTTGCCCCGTCATGTCACAGGGTTGGAGCGACGGTGCGGTCATCGTGCAGACCATCTTACCTCAAATGGCTTTGGCTCCCTAATGACTAAGGCAATGGCAAGCAATCTTCCCAAAGTCGTCTCTGTCCTTTCTTGAGTTTTTATCTCATTACAGGGCTTGGCAATTCTTGGAACTCTGGGCATGGTCGGACTGTTGAGTCTCGCATTGTTTCTTCTTCTAGAGTAATTTCTCTCATAAACCCGCTCATTTTTTCACATCACATACGCCCTTCTCTGGTCCAGGGAGAGGTGGTGTCTAGGGTGTATCCTTTGGTAGTGGCTGTACTCTGTCTCCTAATCACATGCCCGCAACGTCTTTTTCGCATCTGTGTTGCCACCTACGTCATCTCCTGTCCCATCCACAACGCCGCATGCATTGCCCCCTATTGCATCCATGTCCTCGCCTAGTTCATTACTTAATGCATCCGTGTCATCGTCAATGTTATCAACTGTCGCATCCATGTCATTGCCTCTGTCGAATCCTATGAAATCCACATCGGTGCCTGTGTCCTCTCGAGACACATGTGCGTCGTCCCTTGCTTTATCACTTTTCATATGTGTGTCATCGCCTACACACACACCCCTACCGCCCGTACTTCATCGGTCGTCACATCATTTTCAATGCCATCACCGCTAGCGGTATTGCCTGTTGTGGTCCCCTCTCAAACCAACCATGTCACACCCTTGGAGTTGCGTGCCTCACAATTCATTCAAGCGCCTGCCGGTCACCTTAGAACCTTGAAGCATGCGCCTCACTATGTCCACCCCGTGAGCCTCCTATGCCCTCATTGTCTGTCCATCCTACCCCAGTGATGTCATTGGCTCTACACAGCCCACTCCTGCCTTAGGTCTTGATGTGCTTGGTTTGGCGACGGCTGTGGTGCCGCCTAACACTACGCTCGGATGATCCATGTTTCCTTGCTAGTTCCATTGTGTTTTTGTGGCTGCTGAGTCTAGCCGGACTCTGTGAGGCACCTCCAACACCACAGTATTTGCTACAAGTAGCACCAGTGCACTTCCGTCCAAGCCAAACACTACACAACAAGCTCTGTTGCGGCCATAACGCTTTTTGAGTGGGCTATGCACAAGGAGCAGGGGTTCAAGAGAAGGTGAAGCTCCCTCCTAGTCGGAAGGCGATAACCACACGTTGGATACATTGAAAGAAGGAGAGGCATGATTGCTTGGTGGAGCAGTACAACCCTCATCTCACGTCCAAGGGATGTTTGCAAGTGCTCCGCGTGGACTTTGATGCTACCTCTACCTCGTTTAGGAAGTACATTACTGCAAAGGCCATGTCGGGTGTGGTGGCTCAACATGGCTATGAGCTTCACATGATGGACTTAAACATTACTTATATGCACCGCAAGCTCAAGGAGGAGATCTATCTGGTACAATCCCTAGGATTTGAGAATGGTACAAACAGTTTGGCACGTCCAAAGGGGCTTGTATTGGCTGAAGGAGTCTCCACGCTGACGTAACCACAAGATCTCCTCAGCTTTGGAGTGAGAAAGGTATCATCGCAACCCAGTCGACCCAGCTCTATTCATGAGTGCTCCCTCTGCACCCTTCGTCACTGTCCTGGTCTATATAAAAAACCTCTTAATTGTGTCCCCAGACTCTCATGCTATCTAGGTTCAAAGGCTTGACGGCAGTCTTTGTACAGGTTGAAGATTCTTGTTCCAGAAAATGTCATTCTGAGTATGGAGATTGAGCGTGACCAACATCATCATGTGTTGCAAGCGCATCAGGCAAGTTACGTAATCTGGCTTGCTGGGATGATGGGGGAGCACTTTGCTGACCTGTTGGCCACTATATCCTCTGCATCCACGTCTATGACACCCACAAAGCAGAGGCTTCTCGCAAAAATATTGAGGTCCTAAAGGGGAGCCTGTCAATGTCACAACGTACGTTCGAGTCATTAGGTCCCTCACATTCCTTGGGACAACGATGCGCTCATGTGATGCATGTGAATGTCTTTCTTGTGAATGTCTTGCTTGTGAATGTCCGGCTTGTGAATATCTTGCTTGTGAATGTCTTGCCGTAGTTCTTGAAGCATCGATGTTGGTTCATGTGGAGGCTCTACTCCATATTGTTCGGTATATCGTGTTGAACCCGTGCTTGGGCCAGTGGTTTTAAGTGAAACTCTCTCATGTTGTTCACGGGTACACCGACAGTGGTCGGGCTCCTCATCACAATGCGTGTAGCCGCTCGGGCTATGTTTTCCTTGACGGAGGCACTACGGTCTCATGGAAGAGTGGAAAGCAAAGTTGCATAGTATAAAACTTGATGGAGGTTGAGTACGTCGCATTGGACGTTGGCACTCGTGAGAGCCTTTGATTGTGCTGTCTTATGCAGCAGCTACGATAGCCTGTTGGTTTTCGTGCATCTCTCATTGTACTCTGTTGTGTCCTCCCGGCTTGTGTACATCGGCGTGCAGATGACTGACGGCGAGACTTGAAGCCACTAGAGTGTCGCTCGGTGGAGCCGACGCACGCTAAGGCCCATTCATCCGTCGCCGGAGCCTCCTCCTCTGGCGATGCGCTCAGCTCCATCAGCAGGCCTCCTCGGTGGTCAAGCCACCGGCGGTCACTGCCACTGCAGATGTTTTCTGCATGCACCTTGCGCTGTGTCTGGCTGTGGCATTCGCGTCTGCAGCATCATGCGATGCCTAGGGTCCATGTCTCCTGTTGTATGGTCTTGTTTGGCATCGTTGACTGTCATAGCCACTGCCTGGATTCGTGCAGCCATAACTTCTTGTAGCTACTTTTCTAGCTGATTCTGACCGCACGACTGCGTTTGCAGCGTCAGTATTATGGTATGGTCCAGTTTTCAGGCAAAACGGACGACACCCAGGTTTTGGGCTGTCGAGCGTCTGGCAGGGCTCACCGAGAAAACCCTGCCTGCCAGAAAATAGGTCTAACACTTTTTTCTGATTGGCTGGTTAGCTGAGTGACAAGTTCTACACTAGTGGGGGGGAGCTAGAGCTTGGAGGGGTCTCCCATTGTTGCTCATTCTTCATTGCTAATCAGTTTCTTTCAGTTCTCAGCTACTTTCTGGCGCCAATACTGGCGCGCACACTTCTGAGTAACAAACCCAAAGCTTCCAGACTTAGTCTCTAGAGCAGCAGACTGAGGGGGCAGCAGACTTAAGCAACGAGCGTGGAAGCCCGCACGCTGCATCGACAACGCATGCTGCCCCAACCTGCTGCCTAGGTTTCGAGCTTGGTATCAGAGCCAGAGCGTAGCAGCAGCAGCAGAAGACTGGCGTACAGGTGCCAGACAACGCCGGCAGACCCCCCATACACGCCAGTGCATGGGAAATGCTGCCGGATTTTTTCCGGCAGCATTGACCCGCCTGGTGGCGGCGTCAGATTTTTTTTCCCACGACCACTGGGCAAGGGGAAATGTTGCCGAACTTTTTTCCGCAGCACTGACCCCACACGTGACGTGACGAGGTGAGCGGCAGGCCGCGTCCAACACCTGCAGGCGACGACGCACGCGGCAACGTCACCCAGGTGTAGTTACTTGCACCAGCACGCAGCAGTAGCGGCTTGCACCAATGGCAGCCGCAGGCAACGGCAGCGAGTAGTGGCAGCAGCAGCCAGCAACAGCTGCATGCAGCAGCAGCAGCAGCAGAAGCAGGCAGAAGAAGCAGCTCGTAACAGCCCGCAGCATCTGCATCTGGTAGCAGCAGCAGCCTGCAGCAGCAGCCCACAACAACAGTGAGCAGCGGCAGCTGCAAAGCAGCAGTTGCAGCAGCGTGCAGTAGTAGCAGCAGGCTGCAACAGCCGCAACAGTAAGCCACAGCAGCAGCCAGCCGTAGCAGCAACTGTAGCGAGCAGCTGCCTGCAGCTGCTACTGCTGCTCGCTTCCCGCAGCGAGCGAGCAGCGAGCAGCAATCCGCTGCTGCCAGCGAGCAGCTGCCCGCTGCCAGCGAGCAGCAGCTTGCTGCCAGCGAGCAGCAGCCCGCTACTCGCAGCTGACAGCGGGCACCTGCCCGCTGTGACAGACGAGGAAGAAGGAAAAAAAAAGAAATAAAAAAAAATTCCCCCACCCCACCTGCTCCGCTACTACAGCACCCTTAGCACCCGTAGTAGCCCATAGCAGCAAAAACTGCTGCTACAACTGCAGCCGCAGTGGCAGCAGCAGCAGCAACAGCAGCCATAGCAGCAGCAGCCGCAGCAACAACAGCAGCAGCAGCAGCAACAGCTACAACAGCAGCAGCAGCAGTAGCACCAACTGCAGCAACAACCACAGCAGCAGCAAACAGCAGCACCAGCAGCAATAGCAATAGTAGCTGTAGTAGCGGTCCCAACAACCGTCACTGCTGACGTCAGCATCCCGCTACTGACGTCACTGCTGACATCATCAACTCACACAAAAAAAACCAAAGAAGGGGTCAAGGGAAGGGAGTAGTAGTCCTAAGGGTGGGCAGGACGTCCACCGCCCTCAACAGACGTCACTGCTAACGTCAGCACCCCACAGAGGGAAAAAAACAAAAAAAAAACAAAACAAAGGGCATCACACCATGGCTGGTTGCCCCACTAGGGAGGGGTCCTCCTCTGTTGGGGGGACCCCCACCCCCCTTTTCTTGCAGCGGCTGCAGTAGCAGCGGCGGCAACAGCAGCCACAAGAGCAGCATCAACAGTAGTAGCAGCACCACCACCACCAGCAGCAGTAGCAGCAAGAGCAGCAGGAACAGCAGGAGAAGCAGGAGCAGCAGCAGAAGCAAGAGCAGTAGCAACAGCGGAAGCAGCAGCAACAGCAGCAGCAGCATGAGGAGCAGCGGCGCCAACAGCCCTCTGACGTCATTGGCGACAACCCTGACCCCCTCGCTGCTCTTCAGCAACAGCTCGCCGCCTTCACGCAGTAGCTCGCGGCTTTGCAACCGTTAGTCTCCCAGTCTGTCCCCAATGCGCCTCCGTCCTTCCCCCCTCCAGGGCACGCCAGCCCAGCTGTGTCTGCTGCCACGCAATACTTGGCGCAGCAGCAGACTCTGCACCAACGGTAGATAGTGACCTCCGTCCTTGGCCCCACTCTGGGTGCCGGCCGCATGCAAAAGGACTTTGAGACGCCGCCGTCGCCGCTTCAGGCCGGTGAGCAGTTCTGCAGCTGGGAGCTCAGCTTCCGCAACTGGGCGTAGGGTGAGGGCCTGTGGGCATACTACACCCTGCCGTATGATACCACCTTGGCCGACCAGCTGTATGACGCTGGTCGTGTTGCCCGGGCTCTTGTCCCTGTCGCCCCTCCGGTTTCCTGCCTCCGCCCTACTGAGACCTGGATCATCGTCTCCGGGGCCACGCATCACATGATGGCCTATCGTGAGGCCTTTAGTATGCTCGGTCCTATAGGTGATGTTTCCGGTGTTCGGACAGGCTCTGGCCAGGTGTTGCCTGTCTCTGGTATTGGTGTTGTTCGTTTCCGTGGTCCCTCCCGTGACGTCTTTCTGACTGATGTCCTCTTCATCCCTGATCTTGAGCTCAGCCTTCCGTCTGTCACTGCCCTTGACCAAATGAGCATGGACGTTGTGTACTCGCGTGGTGTTGGCACTGTGTCGTTGCGTCTGTCTGGCCTTGTTGTGCTGCATGCCACCGCTAGTGGCAACCTGTGGCATGTACCTCGCCTCTCCTCCTCTCCTTCCGTCTCCTCCCCGTCGGCCGCCACAGGCCATGTGTTTGTCACCAGTACGCTTTCTCCTCAGCATACTCGCCTCTTGCACCGCCGCCTCTGCCACGTCCACTCTGTCGCCGTAGACAGCATGCTCCACACCAAGCCGGCCAAGGGCCTTGGCTCGGAGTCTTTTCCCCTCCTGTGCCCAACTGAGTGCATTGACTGCGCTCAAGGGAAGATGCACCGGTCCATGTATCCCTTGTCTTCCTCCCGTGCATCCGCCCCCCTTGACCTTGTCTATTCGGATGTCATGGGTCCTCTCCCCACCGAGTCCGTCAGCGAGCGTGGTCGCTACGTCCTCACTCTACAGACGACTTTTCTCGCTACCGCTGGGTCTTTTGCCTTCGGCAGAAGAGCGATGTCGCCCACACCATCCAGGACTGGCTTGTCCTTGTGGAGCGCGAGTGCGGCCGCTCTCTCCGCCGCTTTCACTCCGATCGCGGTGGTGAGTACCTGGGTGAGGCCGCGACCTTTCTCGCCTCCCGCGGAATTCGCCATGAAACGTCCGCGTCTTACACAGCCGCCAAGAACGGTGTCTCCGAACGGTGGAACCGTACTATGGCCGACGCCGTCCGCACCATGCGGGTCGAGTCTGGTCTCTCCGAGGGCTTCTATTTTGAAGCCATGGCCTACATGACCTGGGTCTGGAATCGGATTCCCCACGGTCCCCTTCCACCCCACTCCACACCGTACCAGCATTGGTGCGGTCAGCGAGCTGACCTCCGTCTGGCTCGCGTCTGGGTTGCGTGGACGTTGTGTGGCTGCCCGTCCCACAGCATGGCGGCAAGCTCGCCCCTGGCGGACGTCCCTGCACCTTCCTCGGTGTCTCTTGTCAGTCCAAGGCGTGGCGCTTCTGGGATCCCTCCCGGCACTGTATCGTTGAGTCCCCGGATGCCCTCTTCTTCAAGGACATGTTTCCTCGCGACCTCATTCGCTCCGGCTCGTCCGTGTCTATCCCATCGCGTGGGGGAGTGGTGAGTCCGTCCTCCGTCCTGCCGCTTGCGGGTGACACATCCCTCAGTCCCTCCGAGCCGGCAGTCCCAGTCGCGTCTGCTGGTCCCTCCGGGCCAGCAGCCCCAGTCGCGTCCGCTGGTCCCTCCGGGCCAGTAGCCCTTGTCGTGTCCGCTGGTCCCTCCGTGCTAGCAGCCCCAGTCGCGCCCGCTGGTCCCTTCGCGCCAGCAGCCCTAGTTGCGTCCGCTGGTCCCTCCGGGCCAGCAGCCCCACTCGCGTCCGCTGGTCCCTCCGGGCCAGCAGCCCCAGTTGCGTCCGCCGGTCCCTCCGGGCCAGCAGTCCCAGTCGCGTCCGCTGGTCCCTCCGGGCCAGCAGCCCTAGTCGCGTCCGCTGATCCCTCTGGGTCTGCAGTCCCAGTCGCGTCCGTTGGTCCCTCCAGGCAATCAGCCCCAGTCGTGTCTGCTGGTCCCTCCGGGCCAGTAGTCTCAGTTGCGTCCGTTGGTCCCTTCGGGCCAGCAGTCCTAGTCGCGTTCGCTGGTTCCTCCGGGCCAGCAGCCCTATTCGCGTCCGCTGATCCCTCTGGGTCGGTAGTCCCAGTTGCATCCATTGGTCCCTCCAGGCCAGCAGCCCCAGTCGCGTCTGTTGGTCCCTCTGGGCCAACAGACCCGGTTGCATCCGTAGACCCCTCTGGGCCAGCAACCCCGTCCGCCTCCATCAGCCCGACGGACTCAGTGCCGTCACCTGCCCTGCCACGCTACACGTGTGGCCTAGACGGCATCCTCTGACCCAGATCGTCGGTGAGCGCGGAGACCGTCGCACCGCGCTCCGTGGCGCCTCGACCTGTCGTGACTCCACGTGTCTCCTCCGCTCCCACGGTCGTGAGTGGGGATCCTGGCACCAAGGCCCTCGGCCTGACCACCTCGGCCATCATTGCAGACCTTCATCTGGGCTCTGCACTGGGCTACTTCATGCTTCATCATGAGCATTGGTACGCTATCGCGGCTGCACTCGCGTGCATCCCACCTGGGGCACGAGTTGCACTCGCTCTCTCAGTCCGCTCCACAGCACGCCCGAAGGACTCAGACACCCTATGCGAGGCATGAGCCTCTCCTGAGGCCGCACACTGGGACGCTGCCTGCGTCGATGAGCTCGTCGCTGTCCGACAGCACCACATATATGACCTCGTCGACCTTCTCCCAGGACGGAAGGCCATCGGCGCTAAGTGGGTCTTTTGGCGCAAGTGGAAGCCCGACGGGTCCTTGGACAAGTACAAGGCCCGCCTTACAGCCAAGGGGTTTGCCCAGATACCTGGGGTCGATTACGACCAGATCTTTGCCCCAGTTGGCCGGTTCTCCACTAGCCGGGCACTGTTCAGTCTAGTCGCCCAGCACGGGTGGGAGCTGCATGAGATGGACGTGAGCAACACTTTTCTCCATGGTTCACTTGAGGGTGAGGAGCTCTACACGGTGCAGCCCCCAGGCTTCGAAGATGGCACTGAGAGATTCTGGCGTAAGGCCCTTTATGGCCTGAAGCAGTCCCCTCGCTGCCAGAACCAAGAAATCAATAGTACGCTCCTTCGTGGCGGGCTCTAGAGCAGCACTGCTGACCCCGCACTGTTTGTCAGTCCCCGAGGCCAGACCTTTGCCGCTGTTCTAGTTTACGTCGACGATCTGCTCATTGCTTTGTAAGATACGGCTGCCATCCAGCGTGTCAAGGATCTACTACACGCCGCCTACCAGGTGAAGGACCTTGGGTCTGCCAGAGTCTTCCTGGGCATGGAGCTCGAGCATGATCGCTCCCAGGACGTCCTGCACATCCACCAGGCCGCCTATGTGCAGACACTGTCCACCCGCTTTGCGGAGGATCTGCCACTCGTGCCGAGCTCATCCTCACCCATGTCACCCGATGGCCAGGCGAAGCTGAAGAGTCCTGACCCAGCCGTTGTGGGGGAGCCAGTTGACGTGACCACATACCTGCACGTCATCGAATCACCGATGTTCCTGGCGACGACGACGCGCCCAAACATCGCGTTCGCCGTCAACCTCCTAGCCCAGTTCTCTCACGAGCTGCGTCAGCTCCACTACAAGGCCACGATCCGAGTACTGCGCTTTGTTGTCTCGACTACTCGGCAAGGTCTCATGTTCCGCCGTCAGCCGTCTGTTGTCGCGGTGGACAACACCGATAGTGACTGGGCCGGCAGTCCGGACGGTAAGAGTCGCACAGGCTGGATCTTTCTGATTGGAGACACAGCTGTGACCTCGCGCACTGGCAAGTAGAGATGCATTGCACACAGCACTACTGAGGCTGAGTACGTTGCTCTTGGCTGAGGCGCGTGTGAGAGTGTGTGGTTGCATCGTCTGTTGTCCGAGTTGCATCAGTTCGTCGCATCCATCACGTTGCACTGTGACAATGAGAGTGCCATGGCCATCGGCGACAATGACGGCGTGCATCACACATGCACAAAGCAAATCAATGTTGAGTATCACTATGTACGGCAGCGTCAGCATCGTGTGGGTTGAGACAGCACTACAGTTGACTGACTTCTTGACCAAGGCACTGAAGCACGACTCGTACAAGAAAGCTGTGAGTTTAGTCGGCATGCGTCTGTGAGTGACTCTCTCTGATCCTGCTTGCGTCTGTGCCTGGCCTGGGGGAATTTGGTCCTCGACTGTGTCTCTGCGCGCATATGTGCACTATGCATGTGAGTCATGGGGGAGTGTTGGTTTTCGTGCATCTCTCATTGTACTCTGTTGTGTCCTCTCGGCTTGTGTACATCGGCGTGAACATGACTGACGGCAAGACTTGATGCCGCTGGAGTGTCGCTCGGTGGAGCCGACGCACGCTGAGGCCCATTCATCCGTCGCCGGAGCCTCCTCCTCTGGCAATGCGCTTAGCTCCATCGGTAGGCCTCCTCGGTGGTCGGGCCGCCGGCGGTCATTGCCACTACAGATGTTGTCTGCATGCACCTTGCGCTGTGTCTGGCTGTGGCATTCGCGTCCGCAGCATCATGCGATGCCTAGGGTCCATGTCTCCTATTGTATGGTCTTGTTTGGCATCGTTGACTGTCATAGGCACTACCTGGGTTCGTGTAGCCATAACTTTTTGTAGCTATTTTTCTAGCTAATTCTGACCGCACGACTGCATTTGCAGCGTCAGTATCATGGTATGGTCCAGTTTTCAGGCAAAACGGACGACACCCGGGTTTTGGGCTGTCGAGCGTCTGGCAGGGCTCACCGAGAAAACCCTGCCTGCCAGAAAATAGGTCTAGCACTATTTTCTGATTGGCTGGTTGGCTGAGTAACAAGTTCTACACTAGTGGGGGGGAGCTAGAGCTTGGAGGGGTCTTCCATTGTTGCTCATTCTTCATTGCTAATCAGTTACTTTCAGTTCTCAGTTGCTTTTTGGCGCTANCAGTTTTCAGGCAAAACGGACGACACCCGGGTTTTGGGCTGTCGAGCGTCTGGCAGGGCTCACCGAGAAAACCCTGCCTGCCAGAAAATAGGTCTAGCACTATTTTCTGATTGGCTGGTTGGCTGAGTAACAAGTTCTACACTAGTGGGGGGGAGCTAGAGCTTGGAGGGGTCTTCCATTGTTGCTCATTCTTCATTGCTAATCAGTTACTTTCAGTTCTCAGTTGCTTTTTGGCGCTATCACTGGGGCGCGCACTTCTGAGTAACAAACCCAGAGCTTCTAGACTTAGTCTCTAGAGCAGCAGACTGAGGGGGCAGCAGACTTAAGCAACGAGCGTGGAAGCCCGCACGCTGCATCGACAACGCATGCTGTCCCAACCTGCTGCTTAGGTTTCGAGCTCATCCCATCTAAAGCATCGCCATCTGCGGTGGCAAAGAGATAACGCGCTGCAACGGTGAGCATGATGTGTCACACGAGCAAACAGTACGTCAACATTGAGCAAGTGTGTTACAAGTGGTAACATTTGTTTCAGTGTTGACATGCCGCAACAGCGAGCGGACTTGCTCATAAAAACGTTGTGAAGCGGCAAACTGAAGTTTGTTGTGTGCACTGTTGGACCTCTTTCGTTCTTTGTCCCCATGTTCACTGTGTACGTCTTGTTGTGCTTTGTGCCGTTCCTGTACAGTTTACTGTGACCACTCGGTCGTGTCCATACTCGTGTAGATCCCTGAGGCAGGCGGCCCAAGTGACACCGGCGCGACGTCAGAAGGCGGACTACCCGCTTGGAGCTGACCGACCACTGTTCCAGAGCCCCAGATGCCTCCGGGACTCTTTGCTGTGCCTTCTACGCCTTGCAAGCGCCTTTCACGCCTTGCAAGCGCCTTTCGGCGGACTGGCCATGAGGCCTATTTGCATGTTTTTGCATTGTATGCTCATTGTCAGTCGATGGATGCATGCATGTGACCAGTTGCTGCGTCCGTCTTTTGATTCTGCACGTCTAGGTTCAGACGGCGTAGGATTCTGACATGTGTGCGCAGAGTTACGGCCAAAACACTAGTTTTGGGCCGGTTTTAGGACAGCTCTTGGACTGCCGCGTGCGACACCCGCCGTGCGCCGCGGCAGGTATTTATGCCTTGGACCTGTCATTTGTCATTTCTCTCTGCATATGCTATATTGAAGCATTCTGACACTTTGCCTTGTGTCTCCTAGCCAAACCCTTGCCGTTGTGTGTACCACCTGTGACTGTGGTCACCGTCTGACCAGGCACTGGCGCCCGGTCAGCGGCCATGTTGCTAGGAAGCTTCTACGCACTTTCTCATGGTATCAGAGCAGTGAGACAGTTCTCACTGAGCTGCGCAGCAGAGACTCAGCAGAGCAGTAGCAGTGAGAGTCACCGCTGCAGCAGAGTTTTCTGGGATCTGTTGGAGACGGCCGGTCGCCGTCAACGTACTCTACCCACCACGTGAGATCGCAGCTGCAGAGGCAGCAGCAGCGGCGCCTACCGCCACGCAGAGGTGTGTGGCGGCAGCGGTGCGTGTTGCTGCCCTCCCACAACCGCAGCAGCAGAGCAGCAGCAGCAGAGGCGGCGGTGACAGCTGCGCAGCAGCAGCGCAGCAGCCGTAGCAGCAGCGTGGCAGCAACGGCGGTAGCAGCAGCGCAGCAACAGCATCGGCAGCAGCAGCGCAGCAGCGGCAGCGGCACAGCAGCAGCAGCGGCAGTCACGGCGGCAGCAGCAGCGCAGCAGTGGCAGCAGCAGTAGCGCGCGGCGGCGGCAGCCAGCAGCAGCGCGCGGCGGCGGCAGCCAGCAGCAGCTGCAGCGCGCAGCAGCAGTCGCCGCGCGCAGTAGCAGCAGCAGCAGTGCAGCCGCTGCTGCCACCACCGCACACGCAGCTACGCAGCTGCTGCTGCAGTTGACAGCACAGATGCAGCAGCAGCTGGGCGGAAGCTGCTGCGCAGCTTTTGCGGAGCTGCCGCGCGCCACCGCGAGGCGGCTCCACACACGGTAGAACCGTGATAAGAAAAAAAAACAAAAAAAGGAGGGGATGAGCTGACGTCAGCATTGTTGATTGCTGACGTCATCACGTCGTGCTGACATCAGCAACCACTTGCTGACGTCACCATTACACTCAGCCAAATATTCACCCGGAAAGTCAAAAGTTGCGAGCGTTTTAACTCCCCGAGAAACGCAGACGGTTTTGAAATCCAGCAAACTTGACCTGTCGTCCCATAGTGAGCGGCGACATGAGTTCGTCCGACGACAAGGACAAGGGACCAGGTGCTCCCTCCTCCTCTTCTTCAGAGGTATTGATCCCTTGCTCGTAGGCCATTGCGGACCTGCGAAGCCAGGAGGAGGAGATGCATCGTCTGCAACGAGAGCAGACTGACGCGATCCGCACGCTGACTGAGCTCCTCCGTGCTCAATCCACGGCTCCTTTGCGGATTTCTGAGGGAGCTGCCGGCGTTGCGGCCTCCACCCAGCACTCGGCCCAGGTGCCCGTGACAGGTGCTCCGCCTGCTTCACCTCCTGGTGTGGTTTCTCCACCACCTGCGGACCTCCTTGATGACGAGCCATTCATGCCAGGCTTCGAGGATGACTCCCAGGAGCGGGAGATTCTTCTTTTACAGGAGCGCCTCCGTCAGCTGCAGACGGGTATCCGACCTCCACCCGTGTCCCCGATACGACCGTCACCTGACTTCCCCGGTGATCACCCTCTTCCAGGAGTTTTCGCCGTCTCTCGCCCTCCTCAGCCTGCGGTTGCTCTCCCCACGGAGCGGCAGCCAAAGGACTTTGAGGCACCACCTCCACGGTACATTAGCGAGGATGGATTTGACTGCTGGGAGATCCTCTTTCAGGTGTGGGCCACATCCGAGGGAGTGTGGCCTTACTACCATAGCCCATACCAGTCTATAGATCCAACACAGGTGGTGAGAGCAGCCCAGGCCATGCGAGGACTTCTCTACGCCATGCCACACGAGACTGTCGTCGACTTCCGCCCTTTCCTCGGCGAGGCTGGCACAGGCACCGGAGCTGATCCTCGTGGAGGCTGGGATCTGGCGTTGTCCCTGCTGGCTGGAGAGACGCACGCTACGCGTGCGTCACACAATCGTGCTTTCCACTCGCGCCGTCATGGACCAGCGGAGCCTGCGGCGGATTACTGGCGACGCGCCATGCGTATTTACACGCGTCTGGGGATCTCAGGGGACACACTGCTGTGGGCACTTCGGACGATCATGCTCGAAGTTCGCCTGGAGTACACCGACATTTTCACACGATACAGCGACGCTGTTCTCGAGCCTTTCTCAGCCACCCTGCAGCTGCTCCCTTGGGCCCATAAGCTTTTCCTCCAGGTGACGTCGGCCCGCGAGGCAGCAGTAGCACATCAGGAGACTTCCCTCGCTGCAGCAGTCCTCGTCTCACCACCATCGTCCCTCCTGCAGTCACCCTCATCTACCTCCATCACGACCGCATCTTCCTCCTCCTCTTCGACCCCGTCTACACCCACGCAGACGCAGGGCGTTGCAGCAGCTGCCCAGGGGAAGAAGAAGAGTAGGAAGCGCGGATCGGGTCAGCAGCAGTCGTCATCCAGTGGTAGCAGTGGCCGTTCCGTGCACTGCTACAACTGTGGAGGTGCCCACCGCTACACCGAGTGCCAGCAACCGCTTGACTGGGAGCGCATCACTCGCGGACTTCAAGCTGCCCATGCTGCCCGCACCGCGTCCGGCATGTCGCCCGCACACTCCTCTGGACGCGCGGCGACCACGACTGCAGCAATTCCTGCGTCCTCACCAACGAGCAGCAGTGCTCCATACCCACGTGACCACACCATCGCCGAGCTTCGTCATCTTCTGGCTCTTCGCTTTCAGGGAGGTGCGAGTGTGTTGTCATCGTCAAGTGGATCACAGACTGCTTGTTCGTCCGTCCTCATGACTCGTGATGACATGTGTGGGGGCGCACAGTCTGCATGTGATGATGATGGGCCTGACTGCACTGACTGGATTCATGAGTCTCACCTTCGTGATGTACGTCGTTCCTTCCCACTAACGGCTCAGCGTCCCTCTGATGCCGAGTGTTCCATTGCTCGTTGTACAGTGACGTCCACAAGTCGTGACTCCGGTGGCACTTGGATCATCGATTCCGGTGCCACCCACCACATGACGTGTCGTCGTAGTGACTTTGTGGTACTTGGTCCTGTCACGACTGTCCGTTCTGTTCGTACAGGCTCTGGTCAGTCCTTACCGGTCCACGGTGTTGGGGTTGTATGCTTTGATGGTCCGTNATTCATGAGTCTCACCTTCGTGATGTACGTCGTTCCTTCCCACTGACGGCTCAGCGTCCCTCTGATGCCGAGTGTTCCATTGCTCGTTGTACAGTGACGTCCACAAGTCGTGACTCCGGTGGCACTTGGATCATCGATTCCGGTGCCACCCACCACATGACGTGTCGTCGTAGTGACTTTGTGGTACTTGGTCCTGTCACGACTGTCCGTTCTGTTCGTACAGGCTCTGGTCAGTCCTTACCGGTCCACGGTGTTGGGGTTGTATGCTTTGATGGTCCGTCTGGCCCCCTGTATCTCTCAGACGTGTTGTTTGTGCCTGACCTTGAGCTCAGTCTGCTGTCTGTGCGTGCCTGCACTCTGATGGGTCTCTCCGTTGAGCACACCACTAATTCAGCGACGATGACTGCTCTTGACACCCGTAGCATTGTCCTGCGTGCATCTGTCGTAGATGATTTGTACCGCATTGCTCGGCCATCCTCCCCTTGCTATCCCACTTTTTTTGGTCGTGTTTTTGTCACTGGTGTTCTATCCCCAGAACACCAGAAGTTGCTTCACCTACATCTGTGTCATGTGGGCTCCGACACTGTGTCGAAGCTCATACGGACACAGCCCGCTCTTGGCCTTGACGTGGCTTCTTTCGAGAAGCCACCAAAGACCGACAGCCTTTTTTGCGCTCAGGGAAAGATGCACCGGTGCACTTACCCTGATTCGCGTTCCCAAGCGCTGAGGCCACTCGAGTTGGTCCACTCGGACCTGCTTGGTCCTCTCCCGGTCGAGTTCCTGTCCGAGAGGGGCCGGTATGTTCTGACGCTGACTGATGACTTCACCCGGATGCGGTGGGTCTACAGTCTGCGTCAGAAGAGCGATGTCGCCCTTGCGGTTAGGCTCTGGCTTGTGATGGCTGAGCGTCAATCTCGCCACACGCTACATACCTTTTGCTCGGATCGCGGCGGCGAGTTCCTCGGTGAGATGGGCTCCTTCTTCGCTGAGCACGGCATTTTTCACCAGGTCTCCGCTCCTGCTACTCCACAACATAACGGTGTCTCTGAGCGCTGGAACCGCACCATGGAGGATGCGGTCCGCGCCATGCGGTCTGAGTGCGGTCTCCCGGAGTCCTTCGCCTTCGAGGGCTTCGCCTACATGACGTGGGTCTGGAACCGCCTCCCGCATGGTCCACTTCCGGATCATGCTACGCCGTACGAGCTTTGGTTTGGCCACCGTGCCGATCTTTGTCTCGCGCGCGTCTGGGGTTCCCTGGCCTCCGTGTGATACACCGAGGACCAGCAGGGGTCCAAGGTCTCCCCTCGGGGTCGCTTGTGTGCCTTCATCGGCATCTCCCCGCGGTCGAAGGCCTGGCATTTTTGGGACCCCACTCGCCATCGTGTCATTGAGTCCCGTGACGCGCTGTTCTTTGTCTCTCACATACCGTGATCTGACTTCGATCACAACTCTTTCTGTAGCTCATGTCCCTTCCTGTGAGGGTCCTCGGCGGATGGGGGAGACTTCTCCGCCAGCGACCATCTCTCGTCAGGCTGATGTGTCCGCTCGAGTCCCCTCACGATCTCCAGCACTTGATGATCCGGCTATCATTGCCGTTGGTCCAGAGATCCCACCTGTTCAGCCTGTTTCACACCCCACAGGTAACGCTGCTCTCATGCCTCCCCCTGCATCACCACCTGTGTCCACTGGCACCCCTGCTCCGGCGTCTGACCCAGCCCAGCCCACTCCTGTCCCTACGTCGGCTGACACTCCTGTCTCAGTGTCCGGGCCAGCCTTGCCCGCTGTCACTCCCAGCTCAGTGTCCCCCACACACGCTTCTCCTCGCACGGCATCTCCGACTGCCTCGTCTCAGCCCTCACCAGCTATGGTCCTACCTGTCCCTGTGGTCGTACCTGTTCCTGAGCCAGAGGTGCGCCCCTCGACCTCCGGTTACTCTCGTGAGCCCGGTGGTCGCCTTCGACCACTGGATTCAGGAGCTCAGCGAGCGTCGGGTCCCGGACTCGGGCGTTCCTCTTGCAACATCGCGAGCGGTGATCTAGGCACAAAGGCCTTAGGCCTGAGTGTCCGCACTGAGCTTTCAGAGGTACACCCAGCGTGCCCCATGGGGCACGACCTGGTCACTCGCGAGTTTCACATCGCCTGTGATGCAGCAGCTGATCTCGTGGCCGTCAGGCCTGACACTGAGGCGTGTGCACTTGCCATGCAGAATTCCCCCTCCTTGCCGCCTGACCCGGGCACATTGAGGGAGGCTTTCTCATCGTAGGGTGCTGATGTCTGGCGAGCTGCTAACGAGGATGAGCTTCGCCCTATCTGAGAGCACAGAGTCTATGAGCTGGTCGACTTTCCCCCTCGGAGGAAGGCGATTCAGGTCAAGTGGGTCTTTCGCAAGAAAGTGAAGCCGGATGGCTCACTAGAACGCTACAAGGCCCGCTTGGTCGTCAAGGGGTTCTCTCAGATTGAGGGAGTTGATTACACTGACACCTTTGCCCCTGTCGGCCGCATGACTTCAGCTCGAGCTCTATTCGGTGTAGTGGCTCAGCATGACTGGGAACTACACCAGATGGATGTGAACAACGCGTTCCTCCATGGCTCTTTGGATGAGGAGATCTACGTGGCTCAACCACCAGGCTTTGAGGACGGTGACAAGGTCTGGCGCTTGCGCAAGTCCGTGTACGGCCTCAAGCAGTCTCCACGGTGTTGGAACCGGGAGATCACTGGCACCTTGACTCGCGTAGGATACGTACAGAGCAAGGCAGACCCCTCACTCTTCATCCTACCGACACCCGAGCGGTTCACCGCCATCCTGGTCTATGTTGATGACCTTCTGATCGCGTCTCCGTCCCTGGAGGCCGTGAAGGAGGCCAAGGCTGTCCTGCAGACCGCCTACAGGATGAAGGACCTCGGTCCTGCATCGGTGTTTCTTGGTATGGAGATCGTGCGAGATCGCAGACATCGGACACTGTTGCTGCATCAGGCCCGATACACACGAGTCGTGGGGGAGCGCTTTAGCGATCTCCTTGGTGCAGTGCCCACTGCTTCCACACCCCTCACACCTGATGGTTAGGATGCCCTGAAGGTGGATGACCCTACACAGCTGGGGGAGACAGTGGACATGACCTTGTACCTCCGTCTCATCGGATCTCTGATGTACCTGGCCACTACCACGCGTCCCGACATCGCGTTTGCCGTCAACCTCCTCGCTCAGTTCTCGCAGGCTCCACGTGCGAGAGCTCTTCACGCGGCTGTGCGAGTGGTACGTTACGTGGTCTCCACGCCGTATGTCAGACTCTGCTTTTGTCGGCAGTGTTCGGTGGTCCTTGACGGCTACACTGACAGCGACTGGGCTTGGAGCCCTGACGGGCGCAGTCGCACTGGCTACGTGTTTCTGCTCGGTGGTACCGCTTTGTCTTGGCGAAGCGGGAAGCAGGGCTGCATCGCATGTAGCTCGTCGGAGGCAAAGTATGTGGCTTTGGGGGTAGGGGCTGCTGAGGCAGT